>CAOJBJ012699406.1:0-16441 GCA_948291685.1 Euphorbia celastroides
TGTTCTGTTCTGTTTTGTTCTGGTGATTGAATGTTATTAGTTTATAACTGTTCATTGGATTAGCATTAGTGGTTCTTTAGAATACATATTCAAAGGCCAAAGTAAACCTCGCACATTTTTCCCTCTCGAGGTGTTGGCTCATTTTGATCATGCTAATAACATTTTTCTGGATTCAGGATCGTCTGTTGGGGGACCAATTGCACAAAGCCAACTTCAAGCAGGAAACTCCATGGGAATGTTGAATGGTGCAAACTCCAATGACAGTTTTCTTCCTAACCAAAAAGAAGATCAGCAAGATGAAAATTTGGCTGGATTTACAGGTTCTTAAATATTCCTTTTGCCTGTTGCATTTTTTTGTTTGTCTATGTTGTATTGGATATTACATTAGATTTGCTTCAGGTAATAGCACGGATTTGCGTGGAAAAGAGAAAGTGCAAGAGAATACAATGCCAACTATGCACACCACTGTAAGCCTCAACCCTATAAACAGCAACAGCAACATATGATGGTACTTGTCACGTGCTCCTCACATGCTCTTCTACTTACTGTTGCAGAGGAGCAGGACCGTTGGATTCAGTTCAGGAGAAAGTTCTTCATCCCATCGCCCACAGGTATATTTAATGGAAATTCATCTTCTACTAATCCAAGGCCATTGATTACCATTTTGGTTCAGAACAATGCAGTTTCGACCGTTGGATCAAACCATGAACAACTACAAAGACAGTTACTCGACTATGCTGTGGGCCTTCTTGTAAGTATGAAGTCTTATTTTTTTTTTTTTTTTTTTTGATTGGTTATTGATAATTTCTGAGGCTCCCTTTCTTTGTTTTGCAGCAAGAACACAATCGGGAATTCCGTGAGGAAGAATTGTTTAAAACAATTTACTGGTAGACTTGATTTGATTTGTCTGTTGAAAATGTTGTTGTTTTAGTGTTTGTTTCTCATATGAACTTACGCGTTTTGTGTTGACAGCTCGCCATATGAGGAATCTCGAGTATATGCTGAAGATGAACTGTAAGTGATTTTTTCCCATTTTAAATGCCTTTTTCCTGTCTTGCTTGTTTGCCTAGTTGTTCCAATGGAGCTTTAATATCAAACACCATATTTATTTATTTATTTCCCCTCTTTTTGTTTGTTTTTTCAGTTTAATTTTGTTTTATGTAACTAATAATATAAATTTGTATACTTTAGTTGCAATTACTATTTTTAGTTGTGGTGTTGATTGTAATCGTGTATATCTATTTGTAATTGTTGTGAATTTTTTTCCTTTCTTTTTTTTCCTTTTATGTAAATAATAATATAAATATGTATTGTGGTGATGATTGTAATTATGTATCTGTAATTGTTGCTTAATATTTTGTAAATTATGTATTATTATTTATACGATTATAGTTTATTTTTATTTATTGCATTTGTAATCGTGATTTTTACAGCATACAAAGCCTGAGTTGACGTATAATTATTAAATATAAGTTACACATTTAATATTTAATATCTATATGGAATTATTATTATTATTATTATTATTATTAATATTATTATTATTATTGTTGTTGTTGTTGTTATTGTTTTTGTTATTAACATTATCATTGTTATCACAAGTAGTAGTAGCATTAATGATAAATGTTACGTGGAAGTTATAAAATATATAATTTGGGATGAATGTTTGCGGATGTAGCAATATTAAATTGTATTGCAAAATGTGAAATAGAATTTGGTACGTAATTGGTAATTGGTGGTGAATGGTTTAGAAAGGCCTAAGCTAAGCAAATAATTGTTAGATTGAAGCTCCTAACATTCTTGTTTCCCGAACTTTTTTTTGTTACCTGTTACTTATTTCTTTAGTTTTTAATCTATTTTATTTTATTATCTCCGTACAATGAATGACATATCTTAACCTTTTTTTTTAATTAAGTAACATTATTTGGTACTCATTTCTTTCATTTTTAGTCTATTTTGTTTTATTATCTCCATAACTAAAGTTTCAAATATACTTTGATAAAAGAAATGCCATAGCCATAGTTATCTCCATAACTAAAGTTTCAAATATACTTTGATAAAAGAAGTGCCATAGCCATAGATTGTTATTTTGTGTTGGCAGTTACAACAGGGGCTGGGTTTATCACAAAGTTCTCCAATCATGGCTCTTGAAAGACCCCAATGTCCCTCTTTCGGAGAAGACACAAACACACGAGAAAGGATCCTACATATGTTTCGATTCGGTTTTAAAGAGATCAATCAGAATGGTTTCAACTTGTACTCTTATGTTGTGTTTTGAATTTCTGATGACTTTTGAAATATTTTATATAATCAATGTGTGGATTTATGCAGGATGATTTTGTTGTTGAATATAAAATGTTGAAAGAGAGACCGGCTCTGCCCTGACATTGACAAGTTCTCCCACTTAAGATGTGAAGTTCGGTTGTATATACTCATTCATTAGAAGAGCAAATTTTCTGTTATGATGTCACAATATAGACAAGTGTTTTTAGTTCACATAGAGAGAAGTGTCTCATTGTAGAGTTTTAAAGGATGTTCTATAGGCTCCAATACAATTCGGGCATTATGCATTTTGAGATCTCGTCTGGCACTTTTTATCACATTGCATAAACTAAGATATTCACGCTTTTTTTTAGGATTGGAGATAGCTAAATTGAATTACTGCAAAGAACTAAACTAATTGCTGGAATGGCATTAACTCGATCGACCCGAGTTGCATTTTCAGCAGAGAGTGTTTCCCTTAAGCTTTGGGGCTGCTCAAAACTCGACCTTTCAGAGATGGCATCAAATTTTCTAGCAACTCCTTTTTAGTCTGGATTCTGTCTGATGTACAGTCTTCCTCCTGCACAATTTTCAAGACCCGAAATCCGAGCATCATGAGTTATAATTTCAAAAAGAGGAAATGGAATTTTGGAGGATAAATCAAACATAAAAGTCCAAAAACTGCAGATAAAATGAAAATCAAGATCAAGAGGATTTGTTTACTTGCATCACCAGTAGCAGCAGATATAAGGGACAAGAGAGTCACTGTTGCAGCTTGATAATCTGTCAATACCTTGTATGCTGACTCATCTAGTTTTTCCTGAAATTATCGCATCCGTCTAATTAACAACAAGAAGTCGCCTCTCTTTATAACTTAGTTTTATTTGAATCTCGTTTCATATGTAAAAATTATCTGGTCTGCTTGTAAACGAAAGATCATGCTCTATACTTCTATTTATATCAAGTGATCGCTGAGAACAATTGCACTCCTTCGATTGTATGATAAGTATAATTGAAGTTCAGTCAAAGCTATTTTTTCTACTAAAATATTAACCAACAAAACAATGGCTCAAAATCAAAATGCTATATCTGGTAGTATTTCAAACAAATAAATTTGACACTGTCATGATAATTTCTCCTAATACGGTATCAAAAAAAGATTCAGAACCAGTTCATGTTGTATCATAGGAACTATAATTCATTTGAAGTTTTAATACTTGTTCTTTAAGTAAATCAAGTTTCCATAGTATTACCAACAAAAAAATATTCAAGTTTCCATAGTTGGACAATAAAAAACAAGAAAAAATTGCCAGTTATTGTAGCTTTGCAAAAAGAAGAAATAAGCCACTATCGTTTCTGTTAACTTTAACCCTCTTTTTATCTTCATCTTTCGCTTTTTTGGGTAATACACAGTAGTTTAACTGTATGACATAGGATCACATTCATTATTATAATTTTTTTATTTTTTTTACTGTTAGGCCTTGTTCTCTTTAATTTTTAAAACTTGAATTGAACTTAACTTAATTTGTTTACATTACTTTTTCAATGAAAATTAATGAACGTGACCTGAACTTAACTGAATTTAACTGAACTGAATCTTAGATGAAAAGAACAAACCCTATACCATTAAATTCTTATATAAATACCTATGAATTCTTTTATTCAATACACCTTTAAAATTCAAAATTCCCTCAATTCTCTTCACATATTATTGTCCATATAACATCCTTCGATTCCTTTATCTCCAACTTGATGCACAAATTGCTATATGTAAACTCAAAACCAGTCCCTGGACTCTGTTTTCTCTCTCTACTGGTTCTGTTTTTCTACACATTTTCTTGTATTTTGCGTTGACAGGTTCCTTTTCTGAGTTGGATTTGAGGTTAATCTCTGCTAGTTTCTAATCTAGGGTTTAGATCTTTGGATTTCGTTGTTGCTATCTGTTGTTGTGTTGGTAGCTCTTTAGCTTTGAATTGGTGCTGCTTAAACCCTAGGATCTTGTTCTGCTTGATTTGTTCATCAATGTCCCCCAATTTTAGTAGCCATGAGTTGTAAAAGATGGGAACTTTTGATCTGGGTTTTGTTAATCTTGTGTTTGGGATGTTTTTGTACTGGATTTACTCCAGTAGACAATTACCTTATAGACTGTGGATCAACTAAAGATACCAGAGTAAACAATCGTGTTTTCTTAGCTGATAACTCCTCCACAAATTCCCTTTCGACCCCCAAAACCCTTTTCGCCTCAACTTCACAGTCATTCAATTCTCCCGACGATTTGCCTCTTTATCAAACCGCAAGAATCCTCGATGGAGCCTCGATATACACTTTCCAGATTCGCCAAACGGGTCGACACTGGATCCGCCTTTACTTCTATCCATTTATCCACGAATCCTATGATCTAAGAAAGGCGAATTTCGATGTTTCCACCCAAGGCCATGTTCTTCTCACAAATTTCACAGTCACCAGTGATGATTTCAGGGAGTTTTTGGTCAATGTCACCTCCAAGTCCATAGAAATCGCCTTTACTCCTAGAAATTCTTTTGCTTTTTTGAATGCGCTGGAGGTCGTTTCGGCCCCTGATGAACTCTTTGAAGGCGATGCAGAAACTTTCAATCCAATTGGGACATTCAACGGCTCGCTCTGGCAATTTCAGGCCATGGAAACCGTTCACCGAGTAAACATGGGGGGCTCTTTAGTTTCCCCGAAGAACGATACCCTAGGGCGAACTTGGGTACCCGATCAGCCTTATCTTATCAACCCGAATTTGGTTACAACAGTGCAGAAGGTTAGTTCTGTTAACTATGTTGTTGGGGGCGCCGCTGAAGACATTGCCCCCAGTTCGGTCTATGGCACTGCAACCATGACGAATTTATCGGCTGACCCGAATAGCACCTTCAATGTAACTTGGAGGTTCAAAGTCAACCCCGGGTTTCAGTACCTTGTGAGGTGTCACTTTTGTGACATAGTCAGCAAAACTCGCGACCAACTCTATTTCAATGTTTACATAGATTTGTGGCTGGTTCAGAAGGATCTTGACCCGAACACTTTCTTGTTCGACACTTTGGGCGGCGCCCTTTATTTGGATTTTGTCACTGCTAGAACAGTCGGTGATGAAATTCGGGTTAGTGTGGGACCGAGTAATGTAGCTCCATACCCCAATGCTATGCTGAACGGGTTAGAGATCATAAAATTGAACAATTCAGATGGGAGTCTAACTGGTTCTGCTGCTTTGAGTGCCAATTCGGGTTCAAAAACCAATGTAGGCTTGATTGTAGGGTTGATAGTCGGGGTGGCAGTTTTGCTTCTACTTGCCGGGATTTTGTTTATTTGCTGCCGGAAAAAGCGGCGGCTAGAGAGGCAAAAGAATTCAAAGACATGGATACCATTGTCAATCACCGGTGGACATTCCCACACAGTGGGAAGCAAACACTCGGATGGAACAACGGTTAGTTTGGATTCAAATTTGGGGTACCGAATCCCTTTTGTGGCGGTCCAAGAGGCCACAAACAACTTTGATGAGAGCTAGGTGATTGGAATCGGGGGCTTTGGAAAGGTCCACAAAGGGGTTTTGAACGACAACACCAAAGTCGCTGTCAAAAGAGCGAACCCGAGATCCCAACAAGGGCTTGCAGAGTTCAAAACCGAAATCAAGATGCTTTCCCAATTTAGGCACCGCCATTTGGTTTCCTTAATCGGGTATTGTGATGAGAGAAACGAGATGATTTTGGTCTACGAGTACATGGAAAACGGGACCCTCAAGGGCCACCTCTATGGCTCGGGAAACCCGAGCCTGGGCTGGAAAGAGCGGCTTGAGATTTGCATCGGGGCAGCCCGTGGGCTCCACTACCTCCACACCAGGTATGCAAAGGCGGTTATCCACCGAGATGTAAAATCAGCCAACATTTTGCTCGATGAGAATTTCATGGCAAAAGTGGCGGATTTCGGGTTGTCTAAAATGGGCCCTGAGATCGACCAAACCCATGTGAGCACTGCAGTTAAGGGAAGTTTCGGGTATTTGGATCCCGAGTACTTCAAAAGGCAACAACTAACCGAAAAATCCGATGTTTACTCATTTGGAGTGGTGTTATTCGAGGTGCTTTGTGCTAGGCCTGTTATATTTCAAAAAAAAAAAGACCCGACACTGCCTAGAGAAATTGTGAATTTGGCAGAATGGGCAATGAAGTGGCAGAACAAAGGGCAATTGGAGCAGATAATCGACCCGGTGCTTGTGGGGAAAATAAGGCCCGATTCGCTTAGGAAATTTGGGGAAACTGCAGAGAAATGCTTGGCTGATTTCGGGGTTGATAGGCCTTCAATGGGGGATGTTTTGTGGAATTTGGAGCTAGCTCTTCAGCTTCAAGAGGCAGTGACCCTGGGTGATAATGAAGATAATAGCTGTTTTTGCAAATGTTTGTCTTAAATTTTAGTTGTTTTCGAACCCTTTAATCGCTTTCAGGTAAGGACTTGGTTAAAAACCTCCAAACTTATGGGACAAGACTGCATATAACTACATTATAAATGCAAATAACAACCTTGTCCTTAAGAAATTAAAATAAGTATGCCTGTTGAAATTTGTATTAATAAGAGTATGCCTTTCACAAAGTTTAACAAATTAAGCCAGCCTAAATCAGAGAGAGCTTCCGGTAGTCATTCCACAATAGAATGCAGAGATAAATGTAACTAATATTATGTAAGTTTTTTGATAGAAAATATCATGTAAGTTCTTATAACTTTGGTATAGGTAATTTCGAGGGAATTATCTTATGAATTAGCTTAAATGAGCTGATAACAAAAGAGATAAACCCATCTTATGAATTATACATGTGTTTCATTATTTGATACCCATTTCTTTCATTTTTAGTCTATTTTGTTTAATTATCTCCGTAACTAAAGTTTCAAATATACTTTGATAAAAGAAGTGCCATAGCCAAAGATTGTTATTTTGTGTTGGCAGTTACAACAGGGGCTGTGTTTATCACAAAGTTCTCCAATCATGGCTCTTGAAAGACCCCAATGCCCCTCTTTCGAAGAAGACACAAACATTCGAGAAAGGATCCTACATTTGTTTCAATCCGGTTTTACAGAGATCAAGCAGAATGGTTTCAACTTTTACTCTTATGTCGTGTTTCGAATTTCTGATGACTTGTGAAATATTTTATGTATTCGATGTGTGGATTTATGCAGGATGATTTCATTGTTGAATATAAGATGTTGAAAGAGAGACCGGCTCTGCCCAGGCATTAACAACTTCTCCCATTACCGTGTAAGGTTTCTGTTGTATATACTCAGTAGAACATCAGATTCTCTTATGATTTCGCAATATAGAATATTTTTAGTTGAGGTAGAGAGAACTGTTTCATTGTATTAGTTTACAGGTAAAACTGAGGATGTTATAAAGGCTCCATCAACAAATACAGTTAGGGCATTATGCATTTTAAGATCTCGTCGTTTGTTGGCACTTTTTATCACAAACTAAGATATTCAGGCTTTTTTTGGACTAACCTGAATTTGATGCATTTTAATAACAGTGAATAACCAAACTGAAATTCCTAAAAAGTAGTGCTGGAACCATTGTTGAGCAATCTTTGCTGGAATTGCTTTAACTCGTTCGACCCGAGTTGCATTTTCAGCAGTGTGTGTTTCCCTTAAGCTTTGGGGGTATTCAAAACTAGACCTTTCAGTGATGGCATCAAATTTTCTAGTAACTCCTTTTTAGTCTGAATTCTGTCCGATGTACAGTCTTCCTCCTGGAATTTTTTCAGGTCACGAAATCCGAGCATCATTGGTTATATTAGTCAAAATATTGCACAAAAAACAATCAAGATTGAGAGGATTTGTTTACTTACATCACCAGTAGCAGCAGATATAAGGGACAAGAGAGTCACTGTTGCAGCTTGATAATCTGTCAATACCTTGTATGCTGAGTCATCTAGTTTTTCCTGAAATTATTGCATCCGTCTAATTAACAACAAGAAGTCGCCTCTCCTATAATGACTTAAATATTATTTTATATCTCGTTTCATATGAAAAAAATTTATCAGGTCTGCTTGTAAATGAAGGATCATACTCTATACGCCTGTTTATATCAACTGATCATTGAGAACAATTGTCACTCCTTTGATTGTATAATAAGTATCATTGAAGTATAGTCAAAGCGATTGTTTCTCCTATAAATTTAACCAACAAAACAAATGCTCAAAGTGAAAAATCTCCGAGCCAAGTTTTAAAGGAGATTATCTGTTTTAGGTGACAACAGTATTAGTGTATTTCTGATCAAGGTCTTTGAACATAAATGCCTGATGATAAAATTCCTACGTGTAAAATAGGACATATATGATTACCTTGAGCCGAGAGATGGCACTAGAAATGGCCCTTCCAGGAGCTTGCAGGGCTCTGCTGTGGATCTACAAGCAAGTAAAACCAAGATTAAACATTGCACAAATAATTAAAATCAATAAATTATGCAGAGGTGTAAAACGAAAGTTGGTATGCAGGCACAAAACCTGAATATATAGCAGAGAAACAACTTTGGGCAGAAGAGTTACAGGATCAATTTCAGCAGAAACCTGTGCTGTCAAATCCTGATAATGGCAAATTACAAACCAAACACAGAAATTTCGTTCAAACATTTCATCTCTGGCTATAATAAATAGCTAATAAAATGTAAAAATGAAACTATCAAAGCAGAAGTATTGATGTAACCAGTTGGAAAACAATGAACCCATCAGTCTGCCATCTTTTGCACTCATTCAAATCAATAGTGTTTGTCAGGCTTATAATGATCTTGGTTTTGCTTCATTTAAATTAATCACCTTGATATACATGGGTATAATTACTGGGAATTTTCTGACAATTTGTGAACATGGTAAAGTTTCAACTATTTAAAATCAAAACCAGGCAAACCTTGCGGTATGAATGTAGAAGAGTTCTTTCCAACTTTTTATCAAGCGTTTTCACTAGCAGCCCGCTGGAAAAGAATAAAAAGTGTTAACATTAATAGTCATGCAGCATGCCACAAGACATGAAAAACAAAACTCTCACAAAATCAGTGAAAAGGCACCAAAAACTAAACGACACTTATAAATTACCTTTCCTCTGCCATGTCCCTTAGTGTAGTCATGAATGTTTCCACTTGCTGTTACAAAATAAAAACAAAAATCTAATTGAAGATCCCATCGTGTCAAATTTAGGGCTAAAAATCTGTATAAATTATATCAACCAAATTGTATCTCAGAAAATTTCTCTAGAACATCAAGACACATAATTAGGTGGAAGGTACAAAATCTCCACAAAGTTAGATCACAGTTCACTGAAAAGATGATAACAAATCTCAAGGAATTAGAAGTGAAAAATCTAATCAGATGCAAATGGATTCAAAATAAGCTAGTGTTGAGAAAGGAAACGGTGGAGTTCCAAAGGAAATTATTGGAATTATTAAAACAAATCATTCCATTTTCGGCTAATCCTCAATTTCATATAAAAGCAACCCTAACCCTCTATCTCTACCCCATTGTCCTTCACACTTCAAACAAAGGAGAGATAGAAAGAGAAGAAGTGCGGTACCAATGGACAGGTAGCACATATTTAATTGCTCACCTTTCCTTCCAAAGCTTCTGCTACAGCAAGAGCTTTCTTTGAAAGGGATCCAGGAAAACTTTTCGCCTATAGATGAAATGAGAAAAAATATAAGAAACATAATCTGGTTGTCTTTTAACTTCTGATCTATCTGATTTGGTATAAAGTGGGGTAGCAAATACTCATACAATAGCAGTTCTCTCTGAAGAATTAAGCGCAATGGATTCTGAACTTTGGGATTCATCCACTTCAATTCCAGTCTTCAATTTGTTGTGCTTGTCCTGCATATGTATATTAACTCAACACATCAGACCATCCCAATAAGTACACATCTTATTTTCTCAACATACAATGAATGATAACCCAATAAAACCATAAAGACGATTACCAAGTTATAAAAGAGTGTATCTGCAATAGAAGCACCAACAGTTCTAAGTAGATGTCTGTGCAATATAACCTGAAAATCTCCAAAGGTAAATTTGATCACATTTCATCATCAAATAATAACTGATTGATTGTTTCTGATATGAGAGGTTGTTAGTATATCGGTTTATCATAACTTACAGAAGTTGATTGATCATCTTCAAACAAATCAAGTGCTTTTTCATACAGCTGCATATTGAGGAAAGACTGCGAGGGAGAAAAACATGCATGCATAACTTAGCAGATTGAGGAGTCAGATTACAATATGAACAATCCACATCTCAGAAAATATTAAAGCGCAAGCATGCCAACTACTTGAACTGGCAATTATTGGTAACATATGTGCTAACCTCATCAAGTTTCTTTTGCGCATTATCAAGCACGCTTTTCATTTTCTCAGTATTTTCAGTAAATATTGCTTTCCGTCTCCCCTTCAAATAATTAATAAGCATAGGTCTCATATGGTTAGCCAAAGGTTTAAGGATTATCTGTAGATCTTCTATACCTGCCAGATCAGACCAACATAACAATGTTAGACACAGATAATCTTATCCTGGATGAGTAGTTATTTGTGGAACAGTAAGAATGTAGCCCTACTACCTTGCTCTTCAAAATCAGGAACCAGAGTAAGGATCTTTTGCATTATCCACTCTTCTGTTGGTACATTAAGAGCAGTATCCTTCTTAGCCCCTGCTTTCATATCAGAGTCTTGAAGAGAAGATGTGCCCTTGCCTTTCCTTTGGTTTTTCTTGGATTTTGTAGGAACGTAGTCCTCATCATCAGGAATGCTTTCAACTGCTTTTGCTGCAGAAGATTTTCCCTTCTTCTTTCTTTTCTCATTGCCAGTTTCACTGAAGTCACTAGACTTGATGGAATCATTTTTAACTTTAGCTTCTTTAACCGTATTTGAGTCATCACTCAGCACAGCACCAGAAGATCCCAAGAGGACAAAAGCATCCATCTCTTTTTCCACACGATCATAAATAGACTGACCATCCAAACAGAATATTTCAGACCAGAGAATTAACATAAGAAATCAAAGAGATGATTAAGTGTAATTTGTTGGTTCAGAAACTTAATTGCACTGGAATCAACTCTGTTATTCATGTTTGCATCACAGGAGCTGAATACGAAGAAAGAGAAGTAGCAACGTTGCAGAAATTATTGATGAAGTAAAAAAAATTGAGTTTCCAAACTACGATGCGAAACAATAGAACCTAGTAGGAAATTAAATACAAATGCAGCATCTCACTATGGCTCTTAAGACAAAAAAGCAACAAATGCCAAATGGCAATAATTGTTACGAGCACCCTTGTAGTTAATATCCAAACATATAGATCAATTGAGCATATTCAAAATATTGTACCGTCACAAAACTTTCTACCAATAACATCAAAAGCACTACCTTGATAAAATTGTTACTGAAAACATATGACTTCCCCAAGATGAGTACTTTATTAACCTGAAGATAAACAGATGCCAACTGAATAAATAATTCACATGAATCAACATATACAGCATGAACTATCACTGATGCCGAAATCATACCTTGAGAGCTGACTTGACGGAAGGGCAAAGTGATAAAATTTTGGATGCATCTTCGGATCCTAGTGATGTGGGTAATACAGATAGAGAATCAATCCTGCAACCATCATTCCCAGAGAAGAAAGAATATTGGTTCAAATATACAGCTTTGACCATCAATTTCTTTTAAGTATCAGACAAACTCATTTGATTCACATAAATGGCTGTAAGGCTATGCCTCCCCTTCCTATAAGCAATTTTATATAACTATAAAGTTCTAGTTTCACATTCTTGGCCCTGTAGATTTACTTTTAACAACTCTACATTTATACTTACACAAATAAATTCAAATTACAAGAAAACACAAGAATTAAGGGACACAATTTTGGTGACTAAAATTTACCTCTTTAAATCAGCTAACACATTTCTAATAAGAACAAATGCTAACGAAATTGGAAATTAAAATGGAAATGGAGAGATATTTTTCTTAAACAGAAATGTGGAAAAAAATTGGTTTCTAGGACTTTCTATGCTGCTTGTGCAACCTTATTTTGACTCATAAGTTCTCCCTTCGTTTCCTATAACCACACAAAATGAAATGAAAAAAATGGCCATCCATAATTGTCAATCTTTTCTTGGATATTATTTCCCAAAAAAAAAGAAAAAGAAAAAAAGGTTCATATAAAACAGGGACAAAAAAAGCAGCCAATAACCAACTAAACCTTAATCTCGTGCTAGATGGGGTCGGCTAGACAAAAAAAAACATAAAGAAATTGAAAAAATTAAATGGAATCAAATAGATGACCATATTAACCATCGAGTCTGTCAATAGTAGAGGAAAACTAAGAACAGGCATGATATATTACTTTCTACCCAGTAACTGGAGGGAATTGGGCGAGGAAGTGCAGCGAAGAGCGAACGACAGTTAAAAAGAATATTTTAAATAAAGCAAGTGTTAAAAATAACTAAAAACTGTATCAAACAGGAAGATAATTTAGATGCAATAAAAAAAATATTAGAGTTGAAGTATGTCTTTTCCCCAAGTTTTGATCTCCAAGTTTAGCCAAATCAGGGGCAAGCAATATTAATAAATTTCCATGTAATAAGGAGACCCCTGCCCTACTAGTTCTAATGCACAAAGTTGCCTTCATTTTTATGACATGCATTTGTCTAATCAACAAATTTTTTTCTCCAAGATCTGACCTAAAAATTCAGCCAAAAAAGCAGCAGCATTCATACAACTCAGCAAGATAAGATCCCATATAACCAAGGCTACTGATACTGAGTTGGCTACATTTATTAGAGCTAAAAAAATTTAAACTAACTACATTTTCTTTAGCTACAAGGAATTCTTCCTAATGTGTCTGCGTAGCTATATCAAAGAAATCCATCAAATAAAAACTGCAGCCAACAAGAAAATCGGATATCAATACAGTAAAGTTTGAGAAATGTATAAGTATGTTCCCTCACCAGGTATTACGCTCAATAGCATCCTCAACAGAAGCATCTAGCATTTCAATCAAGGAGGGGTGAGCAAAGGCAGTAGCTAGAGGTATGCCTTCTGGATACCTAGACTAAATTGGAGAGCAGGACAAAAGTTATGTTTAGACAACACTTTCTCAAAAAAGAAAGTAAGTTCAATTGAATCTTAAACATATCTGCATTTTGCAAATTTCACAAACAGCCAATTACTAAGATACCTGCAAAAACTGAACAGGCTGGGAGATTCCAAGTTTGTTCAGGGTGTCGTAGCTGATGAAAGAATTCTGCAGTCATAACAATCGAATTTTGTTGGTGTCAACGATGATTGAAGCGCAGAACACATTGCTCCTAAGGAGATGACACAACTAGCTTTCGAAATCATAGTTACATAATGAGTGCCCTTCTCTTACTATAATGCAGATAGCTAAACTATACATTCTCTAACATCTTCCAAGGCACTTTGCATGAGAAAAACAATGTATCGAAATAAGCAAACAAAAACCACAGAAATCACAGTTAGATGAGAGCATGAGGCTTTCAAACCTGTGAAAAGAAAGAGTCTGCACATTCTTTTTGAGCAGTGGCAAATACCTGTTGCACAATTCAACTTGGTATAAGTACAAATGACTAATAACTAAACATTTTGTCCATGAAGAATCTTTAGCACACGAGAAAGAACGTATAACATTTTCCACACCTTGCTTATACTACCCCCAACGATATTAAGAGGTCACAACAGAAAAAAAGAGAAGAATATTATTGAAAATGCATGAAGCTTTCACTTATATTGCAGGATTTCACAAAATGACGGACTCCACAGCTCACGAGAAAAAACTGGGAACTTCTCATTCTGACAAAATAAAGTGTAGCATACAGGATAGATGATGTTAAAAATTAGACAGCATACATTTGGCGTCCAATGAACTCCCGCACGAAGTGATCCAAGAACCTCGCCTTCCTTCATAAGCCCATTGAAAAGAGACTGGAAAAAAGAACTTTCCATAGCTACTCCACTTGCTCCATCCATATCCTGCAACAATTGTTGTATAGTTGCCCAGAGAACGGACAAATTTGTAGGAACCGTAATGGCCCTTGCAGCTCCACGAACCATGGCATTAACGCGAGCAACATAAGCTGGAGTATACAGCTGCCCACCTTCAAGCCTACCTTTCACCTAAGAACCATGGAAAATCATCACAGTTTATCTTCCATTACCACCAATATCAAGAGAGGCAGAGAGAAGTTTGGAGCCACATTGCAGAAAAGAACACAGACTTACCAATTTTCCAAGACGAGCCTCTAACACGGAAGCCACCAATTCGGAACCAACATTTAACTGCGCTGCAATTTCAGCAAGAGCAATTTGACTACATTCTTGAAGCCTCTCGTTAATTTCTTCAGCAACATTATCCCAATAAGCCTGAGATATAATTTCCCCTTGAATTAACATAAATTCCGGATGCTCAGAAACCAATTGTTGAGCTTGCTTCTCAACATGATACAAATCAACTCCGGTAACATCCGCAAGGTCTATCAGTGAAATACGCCCCAATTTCTCCACCTCTGCCTCAATTTCACGCTTCAGTTGTTCCTAGAGCACCGCAATGATCACACCCATTTCAAAAACCAAGAGTTAAACAGCAACAGCCACGACACAAAACAATAATACTGTTTCATCACCTAAAAACTATGTAAAACTGATTAACTAATCCAACCGCATTGCATTCAGCAGTAACCTACACGAATTAGCTCAGTTAACTAGGAGGATCAAATTCAAAACTCAGTTCACTTCGATTTCGTTAATTTTCTTGGTAACAAACAATATACTGCAGAATTCAATAAGCAGAAGAAGATGTAGAGAGAAGAGAGGAATACAGGAGCGACGTATTTAACCAAAATTAAAATAGCAACGACAAACAAACAATAATACTGTTTAATTAGCAAAAAACCTATGTAAAATCTAGTTAAAGAAACCAATCGCATTGCATTTAGCTGTACCCTACACAAATTAGCTCAGTTGACTAGGAGTATCAAATTCAAAACACAATTCACTTCGATTTCACTAATTTTCTCGGTAAGCAAACAAAAAAATGCAGGATTCAACAAGTACAAGAAGATTTAGAGAGAAGAGAGAGGTACAGGAGTGATGTATTCTTTGCCGGTGACGGTGTGAAGAAGGTCGAAATCGATGATTTGAAGCTCATGGAGTTTCTGAACCAATTCAACGACGTTTCTCTCGGACAATCGGATACTGGATTTAGCTTGCTGAGCGAATTCAAATTGCTTCTGCAATTCAAGCAACTCGACGTCCATAGCTGCCGATCCTTACTTTGATCAAACTCGCAGCAAATGTTTCGTTTTTTCTGGTTTTGTATGAAAATTGTGCCTTCTGAATTGGGCTCAACATTTCAGAATCATGGGCCTGTCTTTCTCATATGTGAGCCCATTGAACTCAAGCCAACGGCCTGGTTATACTAGATATTTATCCTTTGAGTTTTGGGTTGGGGAGAGCATTCGAATTTATCTTACTAAACCGAACCGAATTACTTCAATCGAAGTAGTTCCTACATTCAGGAGAGAGTATTAAGTAGAAATTAAAATAAAAAATTGATAAATCTGTTGAAGCAATTCAATTCAATTCAGTTCGATAAATTTGAATGCTCACCCCTAGTTTAGGGTTCAAATCTCACCTCTTCCGAAAATTTTAGGTAGCACAAAAGAGGAAATTGGCACAAAACTGACATTGTAACATTAAATTTTCAAAAAGATAGATTCCAAAGGTGTGAGAAAATAAACAGATAACAACGGTAAAGAGAAATATTTACAACTATATAGAAATTTATGTATTTTAGATAAAGTGATGATATAATAATTTTCTTTATATATTTTAGGGATAAATTAAAAAAAAAACCCCTGATGTTTCAATTCTCAGCAAAATACCACCTGATGTTTAAAACCAAGCAAAACGCCTCCAAATGTTTGTCTCCGTCAGCAAAAAGAGGATCGACCGTCCAACTCCAGTTTTGTCCAATTCACTTTTCTAACCCTAATAACCCATTTATCCATATTTTATTCAGTCCATTTTTGTAGTTTAAGTTGCATAAGGAAATTGATTTAAGGGAAGTAAATTTAGATGCATCTGATAAGTTTGAACTCATTTGGTTGTGCTGGAAAT
>CAOJBJ012703972.1:0-12832 GCA_948291685.1 Euphorbia celastroides
TGAATTAAGTTCTTCGAACTCTATACATTATTGTGTATCTAAATTGGTTGATTTGATGTAGAATTTAGAATTTCAATCAATTCACTTGAACTTAACATGAGCCAGTTTTGGCATTGTATTTTCCAAGCCGTTTTTTTAAAAGCTCAATCTTCAATTTGTTCTTATATGCAATAGATTTTTATCTTGGAAAAACAAATGGATGAGTTCTCAATTAATTCGTATGAATAACCAATTTTTTCAAGCCAAAATATTTTATTTTAGGAAACATTTTTTCTAGAAAAATTGAGACAACAATTTCAAACATATATTCCAAACAAATTATTGAAATAATTTTTTGAAATTTCCCATAATTTTTATTTATAAAACATTACATTCACATATATTTCCGATTGAGGTACTCTATGGGCCTAACTGAGATTATTATTTTAATTGTCGTCCCGAAGATTTTTTCTCATAAATATTTTATAAGACAACATATTTTAAATTTAGATAATCCATTTTGATCTTTCAAGATAGAATTGGCAAAAAATACGGTTCCTGACTTATGATGACATCGACAACAAATTTAGTTATCTCATTTGTGGAGGGCCCCGTTATTTAATTGTGGACATCGCCTTGATCATATGTAATGTAATTAATGTTATTTTACTCTAGCTGAGGCTTTTTGGGCTTTATAATTTTGTGGGTCATAAAAGGCCATTGTATCTCTCATACTCATATCTTTCCTTCATCCAAAAAGAGTGTCTCTAGTACCACTACATATTCTCATTAAGGTATATTTCATTGATAAATGTGTATCGGTTCAAAAGCTGACATTGCGACTTTATACATATTAAGATGAAAAAATGATAAGATAATTTTGACAAACTTAAGAAGAAAATCGGTCTTCTCATCCAAGTTTATGGCAACGGCAAAATTTAAAAGCTATATAATTATATCAGATGTATTGTTTGTAACTATACGTATCTTTAGGGAGCAATATGAGTCGATGAAGCATCAAGACTGAGGATCATATTGGAAATGAGACTCAAAGGAAACTTGGGCATTTAGGTTCTGTTTGGTATTGCTGTCAGAGTTGCTGTTTTTAAAAGTTGGTATCATAAACTTTTCATATAACATCATTTTTCGATATTAACAGTGCATTTTGATCATTTATATCAAAAAGTTGAGAACTATCAAAACAGCTTTCCCAAAACTATAATCTGTTGCTTTTAGAAAAAGCTTCAAAATGGAGCTTTTAAGGAAAGTAATTTGAGAAAGCAGCCCCAAACAAACCCTTATTATATCAACCATATTCACAATCTCTTTTTCATACCCGAATAAAATAAAAATTGAGAATGTTTTAAAGTCAACCATGTAGAATAAATATTATATATGGCAATAAATATCTTAATATGTAAAATTTTTTAAATTTTGAATAATCAAGTAAATCTTGAAAACGGTGAATTTTAAATCCAAAATCTCTCACCTACATATTAAAAATTGTATTAATTGAGCTAACACTCAATCGATTAAAATAAATTAATTGGTGTGATGTGAATGTAACTTTGCAAGCTACTAAACATTGGACAAATTCTTCAATTCGTTATTCCTTTACTGGGACTGCACCTTGTTGAATTCCGAAGTTTCATTACACAATTCAACTCAAGTTTATAAAAACTATTACAATGCTATTTATAACGAAATTCAAAATTTTTCTCCAAAATTAACTAATTCAAACAATCTAATTACAATAAATTAATTAAATAAATGACACCTCCACAATTCATATTTTAATACTCTATTATTACAACAACTCTAACAAGCTATAAACACACGTAATCCACGGTCATCCCATGAAAATTGAAATAATGCCAGTCAAAATAATGGGTGCATGTAAAATCATCCATATTAACCAATTAAGCCAAAGATAAATACATTCTAAGTTGAAGAAGTTTTCTCATCACCCTCTCAATCAACTAGTACTGTAAACGAGCCGAACCGAGTTTTGACATGTTTGTATTCATTCATTTAATATTTTTCCGAACTCAAGCCGAGCTTGAACTTGGTCGAATCGAGTTCGAGCCGAGCTCAAGCTTATCAATCTGAACTTGTGTTGTTTACGAGCTTAACCCGTACTTGGTTCAAAACAAACTTAGTTGAGTTTTTTTTTCAAGCTTTGTTATCTTTATTTAATTTTTTAACCAGCTTAAGTCAAGTTTTGATCTTAGTTTAAACTTAAAATATGATTTTATCTCATAAGTTAGGACGGGATCCCACCTCTAAATATATTTCTAATTTTCAATCATGAACCTTTAATCGAGCTCGTTCACGAGTTTTGGAATTGAATTATAATATATTCATGTTCACGTTCATTTATGAATCTAGCTTAAAATTATATTCGTGAACTGTTCATTATTAAATAAACCTAGTCGATAGTTTGAGCCGAACTCGAAAAGCCCTATTATATACAACCCTACTTTGAAGTCCCAATCCTTATCTTGTTAATTAGTCAAATGACTATTAATCGGATAATATCGATGTTTTCTTTTATACTAAAATAACGTGGCACCGATAGTGGTTAGGTGAGTTGAGGCAAGTGGGCGTTTATTTGACATTAAAAAAGTTGAATAGTGTGGGGCCGCTGCCGTAGGACGAAGGATGGCCTTCACTTGAAAATCAAGACAATGCTACTTCAAAATCAATTAAATATCTTAAACATACTTCCAAATTGGGAAACCAATTGTCACCCCCCATTATAGATTTCACCTTCAAAAATATTATGCCCCCCACGAGAATAAGTCGTAGAAAATAGAGCTCAAACATATGTGCTCCATTTTCTTTACAACTCCTTCCATTCATTAATTAAATTCAAATTCAATAGCTTTTTTATTTTATTTTTCAGTATTATAATTAATAAATTTTTGAAAATATTGAGTTTCAAACCCAAAATCTCTCACCAACAACACATTAAAAAATGTACCACTGTCTAATTGATATTTAATTCACTACGATTATCATAAATAGTAAGCAATTGTAAGCGGTGAATATACATTACCTTTATTCAGAAATGATTTTCAGTAACCGGTCAAATTACAATTTTTTTTATCTTTGCAACTACAATTGGATTTGAGTCTATAGTGTATTGGTTTTTAATTATTGAACAAATGCATTCAAATTCTATGAACTTGTTTCTAATTGTTTTTCAGCACATTTAATTTTAAAATGTTATAAATAACTTGCCGAACTTCATGAAAACTATAACTAACCATATGAACTTATTAAAAGTATAAAAAAATAACTTTATAATGTTGACGTGACATATGATTTTTTAAATTTTTATTTTGTTCGTCGCGACAATATTAGGGAGTTATCTTTTATGATTTTAACAAATTCGGACGGTTAGTTGTAACTTTCATGAAGTTTGACAGATTATTTATAACAATTTAAAGTTCGGTTTGTTGATTGACAATTAAAGACAGATTTATAGGATATTTATGTATCGGTCAGGCTATATAGACACACACCATACACACTGTGCTTGTAACTGCAGGATTACATTCTTAATCAACGGTGATAATTTCCTCCTTGTTTCTCCCAGCTTCTTTGCCTCTTTTGCTTCGTCACTCCTCTTCATCACCTCTTTTTTGTCTTTCAATTTAGTTTCCCTTTACTTGTCGCCTGCTTAGTTTGTCTCTATTTGCCGCATCGTCCTCTTCAACACAATTTACCGATTGGTTTCAAGTTCTTTCATTTGTTGTTCGTTCCAGGTATAACGAATATGTGCTATTAGTTTTCTATTGAATTTAGTGGTTCATAGTTTTTGGGTTCTTTAATGGGAGAAAACAACAAGAATTAGGAATATAAAGTTTGTCCGACCTACAAGCTTTGCATACAAATTTTCGATGAGTCTTTATGGATTTTACTGAGATTTATGCTAGTTCCTTCCTTTGATATATTACTACAAATTGAACATTCAATCTTAGTAAAAAGCTTCATGTTATTGTGTAGCCTATTCATGTTGGGTTTTAGCTGGAGATGTCTATTGTGCAACTGATGTTTGACAATTCATAGCAATCACATTTTTATTTCCTGAAAGACCTTCTATCAAATATCGTTTGTTTTGCTGCTGCCAGGCGAGTTCTTTATTGTTGCTGCTGCAAGTTGCCAGTTTTGAACACAAGTGCCGCTTTCTACTTGTTTTGCAGGTGCTGCTGTTTTGGTACCCAGGCGTTGCTGCAATTCAATTGTTTTTTCATCTATTTTGGCCATTTTATTATGATACAAGTGTCTTAGCCATTATTTTTCTCATTCCGGATTCCAATTTGTTTCTATGGTGACCTTCATTTTGGATCCGATTCACCAAAATGCCAGTGAAAGCAACAAAGAAAGAAAGGGCAGATCCAATTCACCAACTGCACATTTTCCCTGATTGTTCCTTTGATAATCGCAGAGCAGAGAAAACTTCTTTTTATATTGTTGCTCATCGCGGATTAGAGAGAAGGGAGGACATAGCGAAAATCGAAGAAAGACCACAAGGAGAAGAGAGTTACAAAGACGATGAAGAGGAGCGACAGAACAAAAGAGGCAAAGTAGGCAGAAACAAGGAGGAAATTATCACCGTTGATTAAGATTGTAATCCTACGGTCAAGAGCGCAATGTGTATGAGTGTGTATAAAAGAGCTCTGTCCATATAGCCTGACCATTTATGTATTCAGCCTAAATTGTTTAATTCATTTTTACTCTTCCAACAGAATAACTATTCACAAATCAAAAAGTCACCCTAATGATATTTGAGGTCTCCGTATCTTTGATTGCAAATTTGCAATGGATGTTGAATTAGTATTTACAAATAGTATATAAATTATATTCACAAAATAAAAAGTGTAAAATATTTTTTTGAAAAACCCCCGGATAAACGATTTGTTCGCTCAAAGGAAAAAAGAATTGAAAAGGATGAAAATTTCGAGGTAAATGTCCCAACAAAGTTGATGTATTCGCTTACCTATAAAACATCATTTTCACTTGTATTAAAAAAGGTCGAAAGACCCAAAGTACAATACAAACGGAAAGGGCCAATCAAATCTAAAAACAACATCAATGTCTAAAAAGTAAGCTAAGAGTCAATAATATATCAGACACCTGAAAGACAATAATATATACGATTATTGGATCTTATTCAAAAGACGTATACATTGTTTAAAGTATTATATTAATATTTTAATTTATGTGCGATTTGGAATTAAGTAGTTTTTTTACATGATTATTGGTTCATTTTGTCTTTCATCCTAGCAATCGGTAATTTTTTTTTTTATAAATACTTAGTTTTCATAGGAAGCTCGGATTGATTTTCATTGCGTCAACATTTATTCATTTAGTTCAATTTTTCTTTGTGGAGTGTCATATCATATATATGACTTTTTGTGAGGCCATTTTTTATTTTACACCTATGCGTTTCCACAAACTTACATTTACAGTTTCATATAAACAATTAAGATATATTATGCCCAAAATTAAATAATACATATGGTGAGTATTTTAAGGAACCGTATATATAAAGTATAGATCCAGTTTTGGATTTAAAGGAATAAAAAAATAGTGGCCTCATTATATATTGTATTGCCCGCACTGCAAACGCCTATCACATGACATGACGTGCAAGTGGATAATATTTTAACATAGAAATCGACAAATTTCTTGTATTATATGATTTATAAATCAAAACAGAAAAAAAAAATCCACCAATACTAAACTACCCATATGGTGCACCACTTTATTGGATGCTTTGGTGCATCTAATTTACCCAATGGCCAACAAAACAGGTGACAAAAAGTATCACGATAATTGTTAAATTAAATATAATACAAGATTTATTTACACAAAATATTGTAACTCTTACCAAAGCTTCCTATAAATAATAATCACGACAAAGTATTATGAGAAAGATAAATGAGAAATTAATTTAGTTCTGTGAAATTGATAGGGACCACTTTAGAATTCCATATTCATTGAACTAGGGTGTAGGATTGGTTGATATTTTTAATGATTTTTTATGTGCGATTGATGGAAACATGTTCTAAAAAAATAATAGAAGTGTTTTCAATTAATGGAGTTATTGGCTAATATTCGTTTTAATGGCTAAGTCTTGAAGTTATAAGAAAGTTCTCTCCGTTTAGAAAGGTGATCCATATTATTTTTACTTCATTCTATATTCTATATTTAATTTGTTTTGAAGAGATACAGGTAGTTTTCTTTTAGTTTGTGAACAACTATATTCATATGATTGGTATTTACAGAATTTTGAATAAGCTTCAACTATCAACTAATTAATTTCTCCATTGCTTTAAACATTTCTTAGATCGTATTTTCTTCGTTTTTCTTTATTTTTTAGTGTTCTTCTTAAATATTATTATTTTTCTTCATCCTCCTACAGTTTAGTGGCGTTAAGATAGATCAACAATTTTTTTTTATTTTTCTTAATGGAATAAGTTTTCTCTAAAAAATGGACGAAACCGCAAATTTTATTCACTTTATAGAAATTGGCTCAACATGCATGATATAATGTTAGATTAGACTATAGAAGATTTAGATATAATGTTTGTGTGCATACAAATAGTATCCGATACCTTTTGTTCACGCATGTTGTGCTTCTATTCAAGTTTATAAGGTATATGAACTCAGATACCTTTGAAACATTGTTTCACACACCTACACATATACAAATTAGAAGGTATCTCAGTTCATGATCAAAAGGTGTAAGAGTTCCTATACCCCAAATCAAAAGGTATACATGTTCTTATACATCTAATAAAAATGGTATATGGGTTCCCATATCTCTTGTCAAAATTTGTATGAGTTTGTATACTGTTTGAACAATGTGAATTCCTATACCACCAATTTAACTCAAAAAGCAAGAGTTATTATGCACGTTGAACATGAGCCGTATAAGTATTTTAAATTTTTAATTCAAGCTCAAGAGGTAATAGAGCTCTTATACCTGTAATAAAAAGGTATGGATATTTGAGTTCATTTACCTTTTGAACATGAATTCATATACCTCCGATTCAAGTTGACAATGTTTAGGAAGTCAACACAACTCTAATAAAAAGGTACACAAAATCTGAATCCTTCGTACACGCATTCGTCTAAGTGTTTTTTTTTTTCAAGCTCAAAAAGCTATAGAATGTCATGTACCTTTTGAATATGAATAAGAGGTGTATAAATTACAAATTCATGTTCGGAATATACACGAGAAATCAATTTAGTTAGTGATATAAATGGGGACCACTTTGAAATGTGAAGTTCCTCAAATTAGGGTGCAAGCTTGATATTTCTTATGGTTTTTAAAGTGTAATTGATCGGAACATATGATAAAGATATAAAATTGTTTTTTTTTGGAAAAAAAGGATTATATTAAGCTAGAGAAGATGAGCAATACAAAAATGAGGAATTAAATTCCAAGTCCCCGTTACTTCATCCATTAAAACGGCTCTCACCAAAGTATGGGCTACAACATTATTATTTCGATTCACCCAACTAAAATTGTTTTTTAATTGATGGGTTGGTTGATTTTCCTAATATGTGAATTAACTACAATAAGCTACGATGTTGCCAGAAAGGTCTCTTCAGTTCGGAAAGATAATCCTTATATATTATTTTACTTTATTTTATATTATAATTTATTTTAAAGATTTCAGTTGATTCATTTTAGCTTGTATAATTTTTTAACAAAATATGAAAGGCTATTAAGGGTGATACACAATGTTAATTCTTTTATTAATTATTATCTATCAAGTCAAATTTCTATAAGGACTAATGCATCGGGACCTCCTTGAAGTTGTCCTAAATTGTCCCTCGTCCCCTGAATTTTTAAGTGTGCCTCTCACCCCTCAACTTATTCATAAGAACCTCTCACCCTCTAAACTTGTCAAAAAAATGTCTTTAAACCTAGGAAATCCACATGTCAATTTATGGTTGGATGGAAAAAAATGAAACTTTTGAAAAGTCAGTCAATTAGAAGTCGAGATGTGGCATTTAGGAGGCAAAGAGGTACATTTTTGTAAGTTGAAGGGGGCTAATAGGTACATTTTCGCGAGTTCAGGTGGGCGAGAGGCACACTTGAAAGTTCAAAGGAGTGAGAGACAATTTGGGACAACTTGAGAGAGGTCCCAATGCATTAAGCCTTTCTATAATAATCGATTTTATGCTTTTGTATCAAAGCTATTAATTTAGTATTTAATTAAATTGTTAAGTATATTATATATTAGAATAATTGGTTAGTTAGTAGCTCCATAAATAGGTTGTAAAACTAAATACAAACTAATTTAATTCAGCAAGAGTTTAAATTCACTTCTCTCTCTGGGTTCCGCTGAAAACCCTCTATTATGTTGAAATCTTCTCATAAACCAAGAAATTTCATCAATAAAATTCGATCATGAGTTTAAATTCATGGAAATTCAAACATTGGTAGAATGATTCAATCACCTCATTTCATTTTGTAAAATAATTGGGAGCACAATCCTATTCTCTCTTTCAACCATTGTATTTAAATATTTATAGTAAAACTATATAAGATGCAATAGTACACACACAAGAGATAATTTTTGGCCTAATGCATCGGGACTCCCTGAGTTGTTCTAAATTGTCCCTCGCCCATGAACTTTTAAGTGTGCCTCTTGCTCTTCTGAACTTGTTCATAAGAGCCTCTCACCCCCCTGAACTTGTCAAAAAAGTACCTTTAAACCTAGGAATTCCAGATGTCAACTTATGATTAGATAAGATAAAATGAAATTTTTGAAAAGTCAAGTCAATTAGAAGTCGATATGTGGTATTATGGGGGCAAAGAGGTGCATTTTTGTAAGTTGAAGGGGGCTAATTGGTACATTTTCGCGAGTTCAGGGGGGCGAGAGGCACACTTAAAAGTTCAGGGGAGCGAGGGGCAATTTAAGACAACTTGAGGGAGGTCCCGATGCATTAAGCCTAATATTTTTAAAGACAATTGTAATAAAAGGATGTATGGTAGTCTTTAAATCGATGAATTGTTGATTTCATAACAAACGGAGGGATTTTGCTTTGTTGATGTTTAGACACAATCATTTTATCTTATTGCCTGATTTGCTGATGTTTAGACATAATGTCGAGCAACAATTGTCAAAATGAGCCGATTCGGAACATGTGATAAATATACCTGACGACAGTTTGGCGGAGGATCGTTCTGCAAAACGAGAATGGCTTCCGTGATTTGGGAGGACTAGAGAACCAGAGTGTTCAGGAGCTGGAGAATTATGCAGTGTACAAAGCAGAGGAAACAACTACTAGTGTCAATGATTGCTTAAAAATTGAAGAGGACATCAGAGGAGATGCTACAAGGACTCTTGACAGACCTATATAAGGGCTGAACAAGGAAGCAACCAAGAAGAAGATACAAAACCACAACATCTAGTCGTTGCATAAACTTTTAAGCTCATGACGTTTGAGTGAACACATTTCAGCTTCAAGTATGGAATTCAGATGTGGAGAAACCAGCTTAAACTTTTAAGTTCATTGTTAGTTAAACTACACTTCAAAAAAACAAAAACACAAATCCTAGAAACAATGTACCAATCGTTTCGGAAAGTAGAGGAAAACCTGCTTAATCTCAATCATAATACATTTACCAAAACATATGAAAAAACAATTGAGTTGCACTAAAAAAAACTAAATTTGATTTCTCAAATTTGCTACTGTCTTCATCGTCCTTTTTGGATTTGTGAATTCCCTCTCGAGTACAATAAACTAGTTGGACAACCTTTGCTCTTGAGTTCCGACGACAAATACCAAAGCCCTTACTCTTACCATAAGAAATATACAATGCTTCCACTTCAACTGTGTTAAATGTCATTCCGCATGTTATGACAATATCTGGGACTCCATTATCATTCAAAATTGAACTTCTGATATCATATCTTTCTCCGTGTTAGTGGAATTCATAGTATTATCACCAGCAATCTGTCACATATTCAAATAAACATGAGTATTAAATACAAATCTCTAACAATATTTCATGTGAAAACCCTCAACCTAATAGTGAACAAATTTTAAGACCAATTTATTGGTATAAAGACATTGCATCAATATACAAATATGGCATCTCTAAGTCCCTTCCATAGAGTAAAGAAAAACTGATGTTTTATTGCATCTCAAAACAAGCATGCGATATGTACAATAATAAAATTTCTTCCCATCTCCCGTCTAGCTTTTGGCATATAAAATCAAACAACATAAATGTCAATACGAAAATATACTTAGCAATCAACGACTTACCTCATAAGCAATGCAAATTCAGCAGTTAAGAGGCACTTTAGGCAAAACATAACTCAAACATTAGGTGGCAGTGAAATCATAGACACGATGAAAGAGCAAATCAGCGCTAAACGGAACGATAACAAATTAACAAAAAATCAGATCCCAAGCAGATCTCCCGAGAAAAACGAGGCAAACAACAACCAAAGTTGAAAGAGATTGAAAAGAGATACCGAAATTGAAGACAAGTGATGATAGTCGTCGGGAGAGAAGAAGGGAAGGAAAACTGGACTGATTCGAGATATCGAGGGATTCGATGTCCAGGCCGGAATCAACGATTTGGAGAATTTGGAGGAGCCGATTGCAATTGAAAGATCAGAATGAAAAAGAAGCCGAGAAGAAGGCAGGGAAGGAGAGGAACGACGTGAGGCACAGTAAAGAGAGTGGAAAGAGTATCAACCGTTGATTTAATTAATCCAACGATAAGGAAGGTTGTGTGTACGAGTGTGTACAAGAAGAGTGTGTTTATATAGCCTGACCGCTAAAATATTACTATAAACGAATATAGAGGCCAAATCTCGGTCATTTTTTATATAATATTACAAGGGCTCTTTCATCATTACACCGGCCCCACGCTTCTTCTGCCCTCCATGACCAATAAGACCATTACTTCTTGCCTCCCCTACTCTTAATTTTTTATACACTTCTGCATTGCCAGCTGCTCTGCCTTTTGCTAACCTGCGCCTGATGCTAAGGTGCACGTCGCTCACGTGTCGCAAAGCTTTCAAGCCTTTTTCTACATGTTGTAACGGTTCGAGAGGTGCGCGCTACACCTCAGGCGTATATTAGATGCGCTCGTTTTTCTCTCTCTTGTATTTGCTTATATTTTTCAAGTTAGCTGGTAGCATTATTCGTTTACTCTCTCGTTACTTAAAAAGTTATAAATCGCCAACTTGGATCGCATTTCCTCTTCTTCTTTCTCTCCTTCACGGCCTATGTCATACTCCGCCGTTACGCCGACGCACAATTTCCACAAACGAAGAAAATCGGCGGTTTATCAAGTCGGAATAACTCAAAACGGTGAAATGAAAATTCAATCGTCCTTTTCGTTTTTCTTTTGTTGAATATTTGACGTTTGCAGGTTATTTAACGATTTCCTTCTCTTTGTTTCTGAATAGAGACATAAAAGACCATCAAAGCGAGCGCGAGTTGATCAGGTTGTCGCAAGTCAGCTCATCGCAGTTATTCGAGTAGTTTATTTGCCGAGATCGTTCAAAAATGCCTCACAGAACGACCTACTTCTTCCCGAGGCAATTTCCTGACCGGTTCGATGAATATGCGAAGAAGCAGTTGGATCACGAGAAGGCGAAGATAATTAATGATAGTCTCAAGAGCGTTAATACAGTTGGTAGCGTCTCATCGCCGTCGCCAGCAGCATCGAGTGCGACGACAACGAGAGCCACAACCGCTCATGTATCGGATCTCTTCACGGGCGGCGACAACGAAAAGTATCAGTACGTTGAAGGTGACAAGTTCAAAAAGAAGAAAAAGCAACTTGCGGTTTTTCATGATTGGCTGGCTGAGGAAAAAGCGAAAAAATCGGCCGATCACGTGAAGTTGCCGAGATTTTCATCTGATGATGACGATCGTGAACTTTTGCTTGCACCGGAACCTGTATCTCTGGATCCGGGGATCGTTATTGAGAATAATTTAAGCGAGAGGAATGTTGACCGGAACTTTGACCGTCAAGTTTCTTTGCCGGGATTTTCCAGCGGGAGTAGGTATCTAAGTAGCACGGAAACGCAAACGAAAACCTACATGGAAACGAAAGCCGACACCGGGAAACGTAATTTCTGAAAAAGATAGGTTTGGAAATTGTGAGGAAACGTGTAAATAATAAAAATATAGGGATATATTTATAAATATAAAAAATATAAAATTCTCATTTATATAAATTTATTCTTAGATTAACTAGTAAAATAATAAATAAAGAGGAAAAATTGATATAATTCACGCATATAGGAAGGTTGAATGAAGTTTAACAAGCTTGTTTATACGGTATTTGGGTTTGATAAATTACAGTGCTCTAAAAATGTTAATACAAAAAGATGAATAATAACAATTTTGTTAATATAGAAATATTAAAAGGTTTTGACTTTGTTTGTTTCAATAAAAATGTTCGTATTTTAATGCAATCGAGTTTTCTAGTTAGAGAAAATTTATGAAAAACGGTTTCCGAATTTTGAAGAAATGAGTTTCCAACTTTTTATAATTACAAAAACGGTCCCAAAACATTTCGTAAGGGTTTCCGAAAGTTTCTGTTTCCGAAACGGATACTGTTGGACCAGTCTCGCTGATGCCAAAGCTACGCTGAAGGAACAGCTCGCTGATGGTAGTTTTGCTCTGGCTGAAAATGACTCTCAGCGGAACTAGATCGTCAACAACAGCATATGGAAGGATCTCACTGAGATGAAGCCGCGCTGAGATAGGCATAAGCAAACAATTTAAAAGTAGTTTGTCTTATGTCCAGCTGTCTAAACTCGACAAAAAGGACGTTGCATTTAATGCGGTC
>CAOJBJ012704546.1:0-13747 GCA_948291685.1 Euphorbia celastroides
GTCGAACGGCGAGACGGATTTTGGGGTTTTGGCGCCGTGGCCGGAAACGCGATTTTTCGGCGACGGCGCCGGCGATTAGAGGAATAGGGTTAGGTTTTTACTATATTTAGGATTAGGGTAAATGGGTTAGGGTAGTGGGTAGTTGGGTGTGATGTTAGGGTTAAGGGGTTAGTAGGGTTAGAAAAGTGACTTGGACAAAAATCACCCTGCTGACAGGGCATTTTTTAACAGTTTTAGGGCTCTGAACCTCACGTTGCTAACGGAGACAAACATCAGGGGGCGTTTTGCTTGGTTTTAAACATCAGGGGATATTTTGTTGAAATTTAAAACATCAGAAAAGTTTTTTGAACTTATCCCTATTTAATAATAAGGATAATTATTTTCCTTTTATGTATAGCAAAAGCAAAGGCAAAGCGGCGTATACATCTCTAGTCCAACCAACCCATTCCTGAAAAGATTGTTTTCATTTTGTCTTCTTCTGTTTCATAACTGTACTAGTTTTTTTTATTTCCCAAAAATCTTATTTTGCCTTATTTACCATATATTTTTTTTTGCATGGCTTTTTGAAAGTTGTAATTCAAAATCTTTTACTCAATGAAAAAAAAGTAGTTTGATAATATTCCTTATACCTGTCATAAATTCTTACTTGTTTGAGAAATATGAAATATTGGTGGAAGCTTTTAACCACTATTAAATTAGTGAGTTGAAGGTTAATCTAATCGTAACAATAATAAAGTTAGGGAAAAACAAATCACCGTAGAATAAGCTTTAGTGCAATTCTATTTAAAGACTTGAAAAATCTGATCTTAAAAAAGAGGATTTAGCCACTCTCATTCTCTCTGCATCTCTGTTCATAGTAATTTTTATTTAGGGTAATTCAAGGATTTTTCCGGTGTGACAGAATCGTATCTAGTCGATGGAGAATTTCTCGAAGACAGTATATATAATTACTTGTCTATTTACAATAAGTTCTTAGTGTGTTAAAATTAGAGAGAAATTAAGGAAATTTTAGTGATTTGTTGATCTTTGTATTAAGAGTTTTTCTCTGTTCTTTGAAAGCTTGACCGCTTGTATTCTCTGTTTGTATGTGTTGTTTTACACATAGTTTGTAGGGCTGGATTATTCTGTAATGTTGAATCTTGCGATTGTTGTATCTGCGTAAGTTGTGGTGTATTTCTTTCCTCTCTATTTCATTTTGTTCTTGAAGGCATTGTTAATCTAAGTAGGATTTAAAGCTTAAATCCTTACATTGTCCATGTGTTACTTACCAATTGATATTTTCCTACATCATTAGGTAGATGAATAGTACAAATCACAAATAAGTCTTATTCTTTATGAAGTTGATTCAGTTTGGTATAATTTATACATAACTACTATTATGAATAAGTATGAGTAATAATTAAGATTTAATAGCAATTATGAATTTTTAATTTTATAAGAAAAATATTTTACTGATAAAAAATTAACAATACACAATTAAGAACAACAAGAAATACCATTGTATTTTGGGAAAAAAAAAACAAAATAATAAAAGCTTTACTAAAGAAACCACATTCACGCTAATATTTCATGTTAATTATTATTACCAGTTAATTTAAAAAGCAATATAAAATTACCTTACATTTTCTTATCACATAAAAGCTGAAAATAATCACGCTAGAGGGTTGAGCATTTCATTTACGTTGGCACTCATAGCAAAACAATAAAGGGGAATTGTTGAGATCTTTTTTCCTTTTTATTTGATTTTGTCTTTTTTTATTTTTATATGTGTTTCTGTTCTTTTATTCATTTTTATCATTTTTTATTTTTCTTGTATTTTTTTATGTATTTTAACTTAGTATACTATGTTTTGTACATAGTATACCCTAGTATACTAATATTAATATTTGGTATACTATCACCGGAAACCGCCTGCGCCGCCTCCACCGCCGCATACAGTATACCCCAGTATACCAATATTATTATATGGTATACTGTCACCAGAAACCGCCTCTGACACCGTCCCACCGCCACCTCCACCGTCGTATATAGTATATCTCAGTATTCCATGTCAGTATACGGTATACTGTCACCGGAAACCACCTCCCACATCGCCCCGTCGCCACCGTTGTCGCCGCCTCCGACTCCTCCACCGAAACCGTCGCCGGAACTGGCAAAAACCTTCCGTCGCTGAGATCTAGCCATTTCTGGCATCACCGCCGCCGGAACTGCTGCCGGAATCCGCCAAAAACCTTCCCGTTGCCGGAACTGCCGCTGTTTCCGTCGAGACATGGCCGAGACAGCCGCCGTTCAAACCCGCCTCTCCAGATCTCGTCGAAAAGCTAAAAAACACAGGCATTCAAACACCAAAAACCAAAAATCAAAGAAAACAACTTAGATCTAGCGACGAGGCGGCTCGATCGGCGGCGGACGACGAGATCCGGACGGGGTGACTGCGGTTTCGGTTTCCGCGCGAAGAGTTTCTCGAAGATCTGGTCCCGGCGGCGAGTTTCGTGATGGTTTGGTTCCGGTGGCGGTTTCTGTGAAGAGCTTCGTTTCAGATCTTAGCGGCGACGGAGGCGGAGGCGGCGTCTGAAGGAGAAGGCTGTGTCGGTGTAGGCGGCGGCGGAATTTGAAGGAGTAGGCTGCGCGGTGGCAGCGGGAGAGGTAGAAGGTGGAGTCGGTGATGACTGGAATCTGTGGAAGAAGCGGCCAGATCTCGGGCAGCGACGACAGCAGAGGACTTCAGACGATCGAGGGCGGCAACGGTGGAGGGACTACGGGCGACTGACGGCGGCGACGGTGGAGGTGCTTCCGGCGACGGGGGGCGGCGACGGGGGGATTTTGAGAGAGTAGGTTTTTTAGGTTTTTGTTTTTTAGACATTTAGACATTTGTTGTTATATAAAGTTTAAATAGGACATTTATAGTTATAAATAAGACATGGCTGAATTGGAGGGGGGTTTTTAGGGCATTTGTTTCAAAAGCCCAACAATAAAACTGACCGACCAAAATTTTTTAAATAAAGTAGGAGCCTCAAGGCGAGGGTCTAAAAACAATGTCAACTATATAGTAGGATTCTTTTAGGGAAAACTAATCCAATAAGACGAGCTACAGCAGGTCAGCTTTTAATTTTGTTTTTACGTTTTTTTCTAAAAATCAATTTTATAAATCTTCGTAATCTCATTTTTTCATCAAACACAAACACGACAACACTGGCCAACCCTCCCACCACCGCCGCCGACCGAACCTCTCCGCCGCTGTCACCGTCTCCCACCATCGCTTCATCTCCGTCATCGGACACACCAGAAAACGTCAAAATCACCAGATCTCAACCTTTCTGCTCGGTAAATCTAGAGCTCGTCGCCGTTCCACAATCTAGTCATTTCTTCAGATCTAGAGCTCGTCGCCTTCGTCTCCTGCTCCTTCACGTTGTCGCCCGCCACCGTCTCCTGCTATTTATAGAAACTAGTTAGACTAACTAACCCATAATTCTATATGTCTAACATAAAAAAATAAAATGGATTGAATTTCCATAGATCAAGAATTACCAGTTATGTAGGTTTCATCTATTGTTTTCTTGTTCGCTTTAATTGTCAATTTAAAACTAATAATAATACTTTTTTCTATAATTATTTTCATCTAACCACCGTAAATCTATGACCAACATATTTATTTTGCAAATGTATCAACCTTCTGAAAATCTATAAATTTTATTCATAAAATGAATAGAATTTCAAAATCTTAATATTTTAACACTCTCTAATTGAATTATCCTCGACTAAAAACCAAATATACTGTTATTATCTCTTATTAAGATGAAGAGACAAAATTGAAAAAAGAACAACATTTTTATTTATGAGAGAATTCATTATTTGACAATCAAATGTGTTTGGCGGTATCATATACCAAGAAAGTGTCTAGATGATGAATCGTATCCCTACATCAATCTCCCAAATTGGTAAAATAGCACAATGTTTAATTTTTTATAAATTCATTTTTTTTTATAAAATATCCTTTACCTTTTAGTTGTGCAAAAGAAATTTTTCAAAAAAATACGAGACTAATTAAATGCAAAAGATAGTAAACTATAGATACAACTAAATCTTTTGAAATGTAACAGGAACAAAACATTAAAAACACACCTTTATTAGAAATGAAAAAAAAAAAACAGAAGATAAATTAAATTTTACACTGCTATACAAACTCTCCATCCTCAATTACACCCTAAACTCTCAAAATCAAATTTCCAATTGAACCAAAAACAAAAATACAATCTCACAACAAACCCTGCTCATATAAAGAATACCAACCAGCCAACTCAATCAAAAAAGTTGCAGTTGAAAAAAATAAACAAAATTAGGAAGAAAAAAAAAACTCTGATTTTGTTCTTCATCAGTCAAAAACCAAGCTTACATGGAGCAGAAGCAGCTAAAAATGCACTGATACTGTCCCCTTTTACCCTGAGCTCCCCTGCTGCTCGAACCGAAAAATTTGAAGGTTTAGGATTTGCCAAATCCAAATAAATATCTTTCAAGTGGAGAATTTCCAAATGAACTTTCAGAACAACTGAAGGGCCATCTTAAGCTTGTTCTGTTTCCATTTTGGCAACTTATAGAATGCGTCTTTTGCCATCCCGAATTTCTCCCTAAACTCCACTGACGATAGATAAGTCTGCAGAAATTTTAGAGAATTATCGGAGATTAGTCTACAACGAATGCTTAAGGCCCTGTTCTAATTAACTGAAATTTATTTGAAACTTATTAAAGCTTTTTGGCTTAAACTTAATGGAACTAAAACTCCCCATGAAATTAATCCAAATTTATTAATCATTGAACTTATTTGAAATTTATTGAAACTTAATGGAAACCGAATGAAACTTAAAGAAGTTGAATGAAATTGAACTGAACTGAATGAAAAATAAGTTGAAATTAGCAGAGGCGATTTTGATAAAATGGCATACCTCCCGTTTGGTCACATCAATGTCAGTTACAGGATCCGAAGCGTTGATTCTAAGGCGTTCGTAAGGATATATTGTGAGTCCTTTCTCATCTTCAGCTTCACTCTCTTTTATCTCTTCTTGTATAACAGGGGATTCTTTTCGGGTGCTCACAGAATTCTCCTTGTTGTTTGGCTCGGGCCCCGATTTAGTAGGAGTCTTGGGGCTCGCTGTAGCTGTAAACAAGGCAAGCATACAGGTCAAATTCACAGCCCGGAATGTTTTAGACACAAAAACAGCTTGATTTTAGATACACTTAATACACCAATACCCCCTATAGTTGGTCATAGATGCTCATTTACCCTCTAAAACTTACAGAAGTTACACATTACCCCTCAAAATTGCAACAAGCTCACCAGTTTGCACCCTCAACACCACATGTCAACTCCAGGTTTGAAAAGTCAAACATACAAAAAATTGACATGTGGCGTTCAAGGGAAAACTGGTGCACTTATTCCAAGTTCCAGGGTTGATTGGAACTTTTGCAAGTTTGCGGAGTAAATGAGCGTTTATGGCCAACTACAGGGGGCCTAGATGTATTAAGCCTTTCTGCTATGAAGCTTGAAGAAAACCTTTGACGGAACGAGGCATGATGACTTGTCGTGCCGGGGGAGGATTTTGGAAAGTGGAAGCTAGCGACGCTATAGCCGAAGCTTTGGGAGCCGGTTTCGCCGAATCAGGGGACCCACCGGATTTTGGATGAGCCTTTCTGACAACCGGTGGTGGGGTCGAGAGGTTCCTTGCATTCGGGTTCTCAAAATTAGCCGCCAGCGCATTGAAAGCAGGCGATCTTCCCCTAACTCGAACACGTTCCGGACTAAACGACACGCTTCTCGCGCGCTGTGACTTTTCCGGCACACTAGATGACCTTCCCCCGTGAGAGACAGGTGTCCTTCGTTTCGGTTTCTAAATCAAGCATCACTTTGGCCAATCAGAATGAATATATTTGGATGAGAATCAAACTAGCAAGAGGAAAAAGAGCCTTACTTCAACAACTGGGGTTCCGCCACTTTTTACGATTGTAAGCTTTCTTTGGAACGAATTCCCGTGCATCTGCCCACATGGCGCGTTATGATTCGTCACAGGAACGCAAGTCATTCATAACAAGTTCGGAACCGATATAATGTAACTTACCGAAGCTTTTGTAGAGTCCCATGAAAAGAAACGAGTAAAGAAAGGCGGTTCATTTCCTTCCGTCACAACATATACAGGAGTTTCACGAGATAACTTTTCATATAGAAAGTCGTTCTCGAGAAATTTCTGTTAAACAAGCAAGAAGAAAAAAATTCAACCATCAACTGATGTGAATAGTAAACTATCATAAGCTAAGCAATACATATGGGCCAAGTTGGACTCTAACGCTCAGTTCTTTTCAACTTATTTTACATTTAATTCAGTTTCAATTATGTTACGAAAAGTTTGAATATATTTCAAATAAGTTTCAATATCAATAAATTTCAATGAGTTTCATACAAGTTGTAGTTTCAATAAGTTTCAAATAAGTTTTAGTTAAATTTTAAATCAGTTTCGTTCAGCCAAGCCCAAATAAGTTGTAAAGAAAAGAGCCTAATTGTTCTTTAGAGCACACCTGATCAATTCAAAGGCTTAAAAAAGACGAGAAAACCGTTAAGACAAACCTCTCCAATTGACAAAGCATGTTTTGGGTTCTTGGAGTCTTGGCCGACCCAGACAAAGATGTCAGAGTGACAATCCAAGATGAATATATCTTCAGTCATCAAATCATCTTGAGTGAAGTTGTATATCTCGGTAACCTACAAAAATGAATAGAAACATAAATTATAGAACAAAACATATACAGATATGCTAACCAAGTAAGTTAAACAGTTTAACACACCTTCAGATTTTCTGCAAACCGGAATTCATTTCAGCAACAAGAAATACAAAAATTAGTAATCAGATTTTTCAAATATAGAAGATAGAAAAAAATCACAATAAAAATTGATCAACCAAACCAATGAAATTCCCCTACCCTTGTGGAATACACATGAGTAAAGGCGAGGATCACTTTCAGTGCTCTTTGCAATTTTCTGGCTCGGGTGTTCGGTTTTTCCTCCTAAAATGTTCCAAAATTGCTCAGATTCCGAACCTTCCTTTTGTAGCCTCGCTTGCATATTAGGCTTTAAAAGCATAAAAAGGGAGAAGATTTAACAAGATAACCTTAATTTGAGCTCACTGGTGCATACAAAGACTATACAATTTGTTTCCTTATAAAAATATTCATCAAACCTTTATTAGATCCAAGAGCCTTTCTGCAACTTCGTGCTCTTCCGAGGTTGTAAGGTTGCCAGACCAAGAAAAGACAGAAGCGCCATCGTGCAATAGGTAACAGTAGGACGAATTCAAAGACGATGATACCTGATTTTGCAAATAAAAAAATATCATACTATATACAGAAGACAAATTCAAACCAAAGATATACAGATATTACTGGAACTCATTCTATTTTAGAAATTTTTTCTCCGGTGATATATGATAACCTAATGGAACTGGTCTCACTTTGAAGGACATGTTGCACTGTACTAACTACTAACTACTTTTCACATCATAAAACTAAAAAAAAAAAACCATGGAATACCTTTAGGATCCAAAACTGAATCTAGGATCCTAAAGGTCATAGGTCTGAGTTCACGTACGGTTGGGGTTTTTACTTTGCATTCAGGCTCTGTTCTTTTCAACTAATCTGTTCTTGGCAGAACTGAACTGGAATTACCTGAACTGAAACTTGTTTCAAACTTATTGACACTTTATGAAGCTATAACTTATACGAAAGTCATTGAAACTTTAACTTATTTGAAAGTTATTGAAACATGTTGGAACTTATTTGAAAGTTATTCAAACTTACTAGAACTTATCTGAAACTTATTGAAATTGAACTCAACTGAAACTTACAGCAAGTGAACTGAACTGAACTAAATGGAATCTAAAAATTAATAAAGATATTGTGACATACCGGTTCAACTTGTATAGCTTGCATATTCTCTGGTCCATAACCCTGAACACGGAATAATGCAATTCCCTCCTCCTTATATGTATCATCCGGGAGTTCGTTGTCAGCAATATATTTCTTGTACCCGGAGCTAAGACCGCCCTGATAAGCTATAAATTAGTTGGTTCGGTAGTGCATTTGTAAGAGGTTAAGCCCAAACTATAATCAACAAATGGAAAGTTATGATTGTTCGGTCACATCTCCAATTCTCACAAACCTTAAAAACTATAAAGCTCTGGAAGATAGCAAAGAATTGAATTGGCTCACTTCCTTCATATAGGCGGACCTAAGAAACAATAGGCAAAAGAAAAAGTAAGAGGTCCCGAACATGTAACTGCTTATTTTATTGAAAAAAAGACAATGAAAACAACCTGAGTGGGAACAAACTTCAATGATTCAACCATCTTACTTGCTAAAGAAAGAGCCGAAGCTCTTTCCTCCTAAAATTCAAAGAAAATACATTGTAAGTAGACGAACCAATATTCCATTATGCAGATGTAAATCTAGAAAGAAAGCAAATAAATCAATGAATGTAAATGCAATACTTGAAATTCACCTCAATACTCTTTTTACCGAACCAAGTTCCTATTAGAGATTCCTCTTTTTCGTCTCCCGGATATGAATATTGAAATATATAGCAATCTCCACTGTAAAACTTTGATTGATCAGAAGCTTTAAGAAGAACTTTCTCATTGCCATCCACACGCCAGACCTGTTCAACCAAGCTTCAAACTGTAGTTAGGAACATGAACACAGCGCCATTTGCAAAAAACACGAATTATTTGGAAAATTTAGTGCATCTTCAAAATCAGTACTGCAAGTCCAATATTTATAAGATCTAGAAAATAGTAAAAACATATCACCTGTAAATTCCCAGTGACATCGATATGTGGATCGGGTTCCTCCTTCACTGGTGTAGTTTTCACAAGACCCTTCACATTGACCCCCTGCCGTTTCAGAAGTGCTGCAATATTACTAAATATCAGACCTTTAATAATTTCAAAAAGGCTGAAGTCTACATTAGCCCCTGAAATTGGCACAAATAGTCTACTACCCCCTGAACTTTGAAAAGTTCATGCAACTCCTTCAACTTGCAAAAGTGTACTGGTCAGCCCCCTTCAACTTTAAAAAATGCACCGGTTTGCCCCCTCAATGCCAAGTCTCAACAAGGTTGGGTAGAAGACAATGGCATCTTTGAAAAGTCAAGCCAATTTGGAGCCGATACGTATCAATTAGGGGGCAAACTGGTGCATCTTTTAAAGTTGAAGGGGAAAATCGGTGCATTTTTGCAATAAAACAATCACAATAATACCAAGAAATAAAAAACATTGAGTCACCAACCTGCAACTTTTCCTCTACCATCCTCAGAGACCGCCACATCAGCTTTCTCTGGCCACGAATCAAACTTAGACCGGAACATCACAGTTTCAAACCCCTCGATTACACGAATGATATGGGACTTGGGCCGTTCAGCTTTGCGTACTAACTCCTGATAAGTACAATAACCGGGAGAGAATTTTTCATCAAACAAAATATCCCGAAAAGAGACCATAAATTGAATATGAACAGATAAAGCATGCCTCTGCAGCTCCACTTGCACTCTTTCTTTCATTGAGTGATGTAGCTCTCCCCATCCAAACAAACACTTCGAGTCCACAGTCCAAGATGTAGCATTTACTTGTGTCGAGTAACTCCCTACTCAAAGAATCTGCCTCTACGGGTTCTGCCTGCCCCTTCTCAACACTTGAAAGGAAAACATTTTGGTTAGAATATCCACATCATAGTTTTTCACAAAAACAAAACATATATTGAAATGTAAAATAAGAATGCATAATTAATGGCAATTTTAGTATGACATATAGAGTAAAAAGGCCAAATGCAGCGTGGCAACTTTCGCTGGCTGCCACCCTGAAGTTTCAAAAGTTCCAATTTGCTGCATAAATTCGGAAAAAGTGCACTATTTAGTCCCCTCAAATCCATGTGTCAGCTTCTGGGTGAAAGATAGAAAAAAGAAAAACGGAATCTTTGAAAAGTCAAATTATCGAGATTTTGGCATTTCGCATTGAGGGGCAAACTGGTGCACTTTTTCCTAGTTAGAGGGTGAATAGCAACTTTTGAAAGTTCAGGGTGGCATCCGGAAATAATTGCCAAGTTTAGGGGGTCTTAATGCATAAAGCCAAGTAAGAAAAGGGTCAAATGGATCCAATGTCATACCGATATAGCTTAGTAGAATCAGACACAGTGGTATCACTTTCACTAGTGGTAGTTTTCCTAGGAAGTGGAGCAAAACCACCAAAAAAACCCCAGAATTCTCCAGTTTCAGCATCAGCCATCAATTTTCCATCCTCTGAAAATTACAAATATCAACATAAAAAAAAATATACAATTCCAATTCCGATATGATAATCGATTTCTCAATCCGATTCTCCACCTACCAACGGCAGCAATCTCACATTTCCCATCATGATAAGTGTCTTTGATATACTGAACCACTTCCAAAGCCTTAGCTCTCTCTTGGATAGAAGAATTGGAACCATTGAATTGAAATATTTTCAACCTCGTATCAAGAACAAAAATATCATCATGGTTGAGTGATGACCTGGCAAAAGGAACCTGCATCAAGAAAAAAAAAAGCAGCATAAAAACACATTCATAATAACCAACAGCAGAAATTCATTTCGCGTGACTTGCCTCTTTTACATGAACAACGTGTTTTCCTTTGCAAACAAACAAGCGGGGCGGGTATTCTTCGGCCTCGACTTGTTTAAACCCGGACTTTACCCCGCCTTCTTGAGGTATTATACATGGCTTGAAATAAGATAGGAATTTCTCGGTTTCATGGCCCTGTACTTCACGGTACTGTACAGCTCGACCCCCTAGAGCTGCATCTAGTTCAACGGTTTTAACTGCTGCTGCACCTGCTTCGTCCTATTTGAAAAGAGGTGTAATGTAACCAGTATCAGCAATACAGAGAGAAGAATGTCGGATTTTTAAATGATTGAAATTATAAATAGAATACCGACTCACTTGAGAGGTATCCCTACCCAACCAATAATGGATATCGTGGCGTAAGGCACCGCTTTTTAAGGAAGTTGTCTGAAAATGTGGACTTCTATGTGTCAATAAAAGTAACTGCATCTAATATGGAAGTGAAATCTAGAGAATTCAACTTGTCATGAAAGAATATACAGTATAGATCTTTTCAAGCCGAGTAATACATAATATAAAGATGGAAAGGAAACACGCCACTAACCTTCAAAACAATATAGGAGTCGCCCATGAAAAATTTCCCATATGAAGTCTTGGCTACTGGAATTGGTTTAAAGTTTTCGATCCTCCATATTTCAAGTCCGCTATAAACAGTTAAGGTCACCGTGATCAAAGAGAATACATATATATTCTTAACAATAGAAGCTAAAATACCAATCTCAATGATCCATCGAGAAACTAGTATATGTTTATAAGAAATTTTGAAAGATCCAAATAATCAAGGCATTATAATGACAACTAAAGATACGCTTTCTGTCCAGCTCCTTGGAAAGCTGGATCCAAATCTTTCATAGAAACGGCCATATTGTTTATGCTCACTTCAGAAACAAGAAGGTCCTGAAAAGGAAAAGGTACAGTTCATTAAAACAATGATGAAGAACAAAACCACATAAATTACAATTAAGGCAATAAGATTTTTGCAATAGAGAGTATGCTATGTAAAGAATCTTCTGATTTTAGTGACTATTTTCAGAGATAATACAGAGAAATCAGACAAACTTAAATATAGCAGTGCACTGCATACAGCAGACCTCAAAACCATAGAGGCCAATCTCCTAAAGGACCTAAGCTGTCCCACAAGTGATTCAAGGCCAATTTATCAGTATATAACCAGAAATCTTCTCATTTCTTCGATTGCATTTTCCAGTAAATTTCAAATTGTACCCCGTTGAATCCAATTTGTACTCTCATTTCTGTAGGATTTTACTTCAAATGATAATTAAATCCTTGCTGAAGTAGCCAGTCTAATTGTGTATCCTAGGAGTCTAGGACTGCACAGTTATGATCACAAAGTGTTTTGTTAAAGAAAAGTTATAATAAATAGGACTCCTAATTGTGGAGTCAGAAATTAGCCTCAAGCAACGAAAACCAGATACATTGTCTCAGTAAAGCCTAAAAGAGGCAAACTTGAAAGAAAAGTCCTAATCCATGAACATGGGATTAACTTAACATTTACAGAAATGAGCTAAGTCTAACCCAAAAACTAGCTATTGTAAACAAACGAATGAAACTTATCAAAAACATTTATAAACATTGAAAACGTAATGTATACATTAGAATGACCCATAGTGGAATTCCAAGATTACAAAACCAGATATTTTCAATTTCCCAGATAAAAAATGGTAGGACCTCGAGAACTACAAAGACAGTGTCCTGAAATTCACATCAAAAGCGCAGAATACAATTAAGCTAACAAAACCCAGTGTAATCGCAATGAACTACTGAAAAAGGAGATAAAAAAACAAAGACAAACAAAAAAAACTATAAAAGAACAAAACTTTCTGCTATTTCCAGCACCACTTAATTCAAAAACCAACATACATATACAGGACAGACAAACCCAAGTTTCGAATTCAATGATTCACCAAGAGACCCAATAAGAGCGACTTCATTATTGTATACCAAAAGCATTAAAGAAGCATAACAAAAACTGAAAGTTTCAATCTTTAGACTTGAAGCTGAAATACCTGGCTAGTGGAGAAGTTAATTCAATTAGGAGCAACCCAGATCCAATATAACAGAAGAAATTTGGGAAAACTGGGATTATTGTATTGAATTATGATATTTTTTCCAGCAACAAAAGATAAGCTGGTGTTGGAAGAGAAAGGGAAAAGAGTAGAAAGTGGGTAAAAGAAGAGAAGAAGAAGAAAATCAAATGAAGCTTAGAGAGAGAAAATCAGGGGAAGGAAAAAAAGTACAGAGAAAGAGAAGAAGGATTTGAACTTTTGAAGGCAATGATGAGTGCCAGGCGTGCTTATCACTAACAAAAGCCACCCCACAAGAACTCGTCAACTGTTAATTGCCATTTTTAATGTCATTTGCTCCTTTTCTATATGATTAATGACCTTGTTAATTTTCAACACTTTTATGTAATTAAATTATTATTGTATACTTTTCATCTAAATATAATATTGCAATATGATTGTTTTTGAACTATTAGAGCTGTCTAGGAGAAGATAGAGATAAGAAACCACTGGAGTGACAATTTTTTATTTTGTTTTATTAGTATGTAGGTTAGAGAAAATATTTTTGAATTTCTCAAATGTGTTGTCTACTTGTTTTACTGTCTCATTATGTGTGTTGTTTTATTGGTATGGTTGCAGTTATTGTTGATGTTTTTAAACGTTTGCTTTATGTTTCTTCGGTTTTGAGTGTCCATAGAAAGTAGTTAATATTATTAATTGCTCAATTAATGAATTAATTGATAGTTCAACATCCATTATTACTTCTTAGCTGTTGTCTGTAATTAAAAGACTAAAAAAAGCCAAAGAAACCGTATGCGCTCTATACGCCACATTATTCTGTAGCACCAATTTCACATGCAATATTAGGGCTACCTGTAAAATGGAAGGCAGTTCAGCATGCTATCATCCGGACCGTTCCTGAGCGTGGGTGATAGGGGTGATGACCGGGGATCCCACAATATAGGGGCCCATTTTTTTCTAGTATTTTATACTAATATTGTATATATAATTTACTTAATTAAATAATAAAT
>CAOJBJ012705954.1:0-17819 GCA_948291685.1 Euphorbia celastroides
TATCAGATCTTCATTAACCTTGTTCATTTTCATCAATAATTGATTTGTAAAATCAAAATCTAATTCGAATAGGAAAACAAAACTAAAACAAAATTGAGGAATTAGAAGGAGGTGGAAAAGAGGAGGAAGCTAGAATCAGTAAAAACAAAAGCAAGATCTGAACAAAAAGATGAAGGAAATCAAAACTAACATTGAATTGAAGAGGATGAGGCAGGAAAATTAGCTTCGGTTGAGATTTTAGAAGGAATCGGTCTTACCTCGGTGAGTCGTCGGAAGTTCACCGGAGTAAGAAAAAGTCGACGTTGGTACAAGTGGTGACAAGGGAGAGAGGAGGAGGAGAGACAGAGGAGAGACAGAGGAGGGGGAGGAAAAGGAGAGGCAGAGGCGGCAAAACGGTACTAGCGTCTTAATCGTCATTTACAGAGGACATGAAGCAAACTGTCTAACTTGTATGAACCGAATGAATGAGTAACTAGAGTTGGGGTTTTATATATGGGGTATTTGTTGTAAATAAAATTGAAAGATGTCAATAGATGAGAATAATTTAACTAGTTGTTATTTATGTAATTATTTTGTTTAACTTGTATAGTAGTGTAACTTATCCTATTTATAACTTGTTTATAAGGAGTTTAAGTGTTTGATAAAAATAACGTCTTGTTCTCTTCAACTTTTAAAACCTAAACTGAACTTAACTGAACTGAATTTAACGGACCTGAACTGAAATGAACTTAATTTGTTTACATTACTTTTTTAATTAAAATTAATGGACATGACCTGAACTTAACTTAACTGAACTGAATGGACCTGAATTGAACTGAACCAAACCAAATTGAAAATGAAGAGAACAAGGCCTAATTTATAAATAATTTAGGCCTAATGCTCTTTAATACCCCTGAACTTGTCCATTTTTACCAATCCTGCCCCTGAACTTTTTCTGGGACCAATAATACCCATGAACTTGTCCCAATTTACCAATCCTGCCCCCGAACTTTGTCTAAGACGTACCTCGGTGCTCCTAAATCCGATGTTGCTGCTGATGTGGCTTCCTTTAACTTTTCAACGGAATGGTGTCATGTCAACAGACACGTCAGAATTTGAGATACCGGATGTGCGTTTTAAACAAGTTTGAGGGTATTATCGATCACAAACAAAGTTCAGGAGCATGATTGGTAAAAATGGACAAGTTCAGGGATATTAAAGAACATTAAACCAATAATTTATGATTGTGAAATGACTAAAAAGGGTATGAGTTAGTAAAGAAAGGTAAAATGAAAAAGGAAGGAGGCATCTTTGGAATTTAAAACTTTAATGAGGGCAAAATGGTATATTGTTTGGTCAACATGGATAAACCGAAAGCAACTTATAAAAACGCAAGGGAGAGCTACTTTTGATTTTTGGCCTTTTTGTAGCTTATAAGTTGAAAAAAGAACTAAGAGAAACACTTAAATGAAATGACTTATAATTTAAAATGAGCTTATGAGCCCCTTTGACTGGCTTATAAGCCAAGGGAAACACCCCTTTAGTCTCCTACATTCCATTTTATAATTGAAATCAATAAAGAAATGAGCACTTTATTTAGTGGAATTTTATTATGAATTGATAATGTGCAGGCCATTGCATGAAGCAGCATAATTTACTTTAATCAAAACCGCACTAAAAAAGTAAGTTGGGAGAATCAAATAATCAATAATGGCAACCATATTCTCTAGGCATAGTTAGCCAATTTCATGCAATTGAAGTCATCAAATTTTCAAAAAAGCTCCTCATTTTGACTCACTTCCATTCTTCACCCGACTATTAAGGACCCGAGTCCTTTCATAAAAACATACTTTTACATACTTTTTAGGATGGCGGAGTAAAAATCGTTTCTTTTCACTACAATCTAATCAATAATCATAGTAAAATTTAGGATAGAACACCCACGCGCTACATTAATATGAATCCTATAAAGCTAATTTTATGTTTTTCTAGTAATTCAATATGATCAATTGATAAGTTACGTTCAATATTGACTACACATATAAACATTAACCTCAATATACAATAAACTCCCAATTTAGACAAAATAATCAACCACATCAAAGTTCTCACAGATAGACCGGTAGCTTCTCGATTTTGCTGCACATATTTTTTACCACCTGGATCAACTAGACTTCAAAATATTGACCATTTACTTTAACCCATCTTATAAAAGGCAAACCGAATATCAAATCGAAACAAACAAGGATACAACATAATCGAATATCAAGATTACAGTACAAACTCATTTTTTGATATCACTTTATTTCAAATACTTGATGAAACTCATAATCATTGTGCAATGGTTTATTACCTGGTGCATAAATGTGATATTACAAGGCTGAAGGCGAAGGGCAGTTCACCACAACCGGTAGCCAATTTTTAAAGAACACCATGCATGTTTCTTCAGCCGGAGAGAGTGCAGAAAGGGGAGTTATAGCAATCTGAAATGGTTAAAAGCAATATTTTAATTAACGAGAAAAATATGTGCTGGAAATAATTTTTTAGTAACCAGTAATGTAATACAGATCCCACATATCCATCCTGAAGAAATCTGTAATCCGTATCGTCATCAACTTCCACTCGAGCTTCCTTTACCTGTAAAACTGGAAAGAATGAGCATTTCAAAATAAAAGTGCAATGTTACAGATAAAAAAAGATGAGTGATTTTTCTTAGTCTCCGTAATAAAAGTAGAATGAGATAAATTCTCATAAACCCTGGCCAAACTGTTGCCTGCTAAATCAAAGTCTAGCATGTATTATCTATCTAGTGATTTTTTCAGCATATAAAGCCGCTCGATTATTTAATGATAGTAAAACAACATGCTTGCACGAGCCGAAATGAGCATATAATAAAGAGAGCAACTCACTTCTCTCCCAAACCACATTTCTCCTTGTGATGCATTCGATGTGTCAATTTCTATTGGTAATGACTCATTTTTGTCCATTGAAGTAGTTGACAACATATTCCCTGTTTCGATGTTGGAATGGACTCGCCTCCATCCCATCTTAACTATCCTTTTGTCCTGCTTAGTCAGCTTGTAACCCTTATAAAGGCACGGAACAACAAGAGAACAAAGCAAGACAATACCTCGGTTAGGCACATTAAAGAGCAAGTGATGATTTCATGATAAAGTTTGATAGCAGTGTACTCTAGACTCTGACTGACTGATAAAGAGATCAGTGTTTCTTTTCTTTGTCATATTGTCTCTTAGTTCTCTCTTTTCAGAATTCTTGCATGAGATGACAGAGAGTTTAAGAGACTTGACAAAATAATTTGATCTTAGGTGCAATATCGGCAATATAATCAATCAATAAAATAATGTGGAGCTTACCTTGTGATGAGAAACATTGCATGGCAAAGAAATACTCAGAAAAAATTCTGAAGGATAGTTTTGAATCCTAATCTCAGCAAGTATTGCATTTATGATTGGTATACAAGCCTCGGCAGCAAGTGTGTAGTCCTCGACACTACTCTTACCTGCAACCCTACAAGTACCATAATTAGTCACAGGGGAGAACTACTTACTCTTCCCACATGTTAGAGGAACCAAAAAATGAATAGTGAAGGTTCCATAGTAAACGAATTGGCAAGAAAAACAAAATCCTTCTGACTGATCTGGACACATTAAGACAAGAAATGTTTGCATACCAATCATATGACAAGCAAACGGAAGGTACATTATTAAAGAAAGCCTCTCGAGCAGCCGCAACAGTGCCAGAGAAAATGCTGCAAATTGATGGAGAGAAACAAATATAAACTTCGAAGAATACAAAGATATTATTATAGAAGGTAGAATAAATCTTGTAAGTGCAACAACACTAACATGTGATAACCAGAGTTGCTCCCCTTGTTTATGCCACTGATAACCTGTGTCAAGAATCGAACAAATAGATCGGTGCTTTCATGCCAACAGCTTCTTGATCTTCATAAAGAGATTGTAAATACTCAACAAAAACAAAAGTACGACCAAGTCCCTTTGCCAATTAATGCACACCATCTTGAAGTGATAGTGAAAAATATTGCTTTGTCATCATTGATTTCATATTCTTTTTAATATAAATAGGAGCGATGAAACCATAATACAGAAACATGAGCCGAATAAGTGGGAGAAAATGAGTGAAAGATATCGGATAAACAATAATAAAAGGAAACAGACAACTACCAGATCTGGAATTGAAGGAAAGAGTGCTGTAGAGACTCCTAAAGAAGAACAATCGGCTGGAGTTCCTACAAGTTATAAATAAACCTTCAGACTAAAATAACATAATCTAAAGACAAGCATGAGTAGCTTATGAATTTGAAAACTTGTTACGTACTGGTTAATTTCCAAATTCATTTCACATAAAGCAAGACCAATGAATGCACACCAAACAATTAAATCAAACTGTTCAGAGTTTATCGATTAGGATTGCAGCTCATGAGTTGTTTGTGCTCTATTCAAAGCTCATATGCTACTTTGATATGAGCTCTGAGAATCATAATTCACAGTCTCATGTAAGATAACAAACCAGAAACTGCAAAGGCTGTTGCTCCATCAATGTCTACACGCCGAGCAGAAATAGGTTGACGCCAAGTAATGCTATGACTAACACCAGATCTTTCACTGCAAATAGTTCAAAAAAAGGCCGATTACTTACAAGAGTACATAATTCTCCATTAGCAGAGTATAATGAGCATTTCAAATCGGCACAGTCAAGGAATTGGAAAAGGATTACACCTAATATCCTAAATTCAAGCAATTCGCATAAAATTGAAGAAAAAACTACAGTAGCACTTCATTCTTCAATCAATAAGTAGCGTGAACATTTCGAATCCAAATCTGCAACTAAAATCCTATATTCAAGCTATATGAGCTCATAATTTCAACATTAAACTACAACAAACCACTAGAATTACCAATATAAAAGAGAAAACGTACGAATCAGGCGTGCAGACTAGGACAAAACTTAAGTAAAAACTGCAGTAGCACATCATTCTTCGATCAATAAGTAACATGAACATTTCGAATCGAAAACCACAACTAAAATCCTATATCCAAGCTATACGAGCTGGCAATTTCAACATTAAAAGAGAAAGTACGAATCCGGCGCGCAGACGAGGACATTGAAGTGACCGGTGGAGACCAAAACGCGAACGAGAGAGCGAAGTCCAGGCGCATCGACACCGTCGTCGTTGGTGATCGGCCTCTGATCGGAGATAAAACCGGCGCCGTTTTTCCATTTGCGGTGGAAATTTGAAAGAAAGCGGTGAAATGTGGAGGTACTGAAGAGTTGATCGTTTGACTGTTGATGGAGGGAACGAAGAGCATTTAGCGCCCAATTGCGACAATTATATTGGTAAAGATGAATTGTTGGTAGATAGTCCATTATTTTGTTATAATAAGTGGTCTATTAATATTATAGTAACAAGTGGAAAAGTACTCAATTTATACAGTTACTTTTTCAAATTCTTTTGCCAGAATGTAGACATGTCCAACTGATCCGAGCTCCGCTAAACCCGGCAGGCCCGTCTTCAATTTTTGATAAAACCCAGTCAGGTTCAAGCCTGTAACAGCCCAATAATAGTATGGGTTGTGCTTGAATGTAATGTAAAATCCCGACCCGACCTAGTCCGACCGACGTATATATTTTATATAATATATTATATAAAGATCAATAAATTGCTAATATTATTTCATAATAAAATAAAATTAAATGTTAAAATTATACCTAATTTAACATGAAGTTATATAACATTATTCTGTCAACCAACTCTAATAATATGTAGTATAGTTTTTTTTAGAGTAAACTTAAAAAACATACCATAAGGTTTCACGTTTTTACAAAAACACTCTTGAGGTTTTTTTTTTGCAAAATCATACATTGTGGTTTCAAAATTTTGCAAAAAGGAGCTAACCACAAGGTATGTTTTTTTGAAAAATTGTATATTCGATAATGTTACACAAGTTATTTTAATAAATTCAACATTTATATATTCTATCTATATTATTTGTGAATTATTTATCAAATTTTAAGTAATTTCTAGATTGTTTCATTTTATAACGATTTTTTAAAATTAGGATCAATTTTTAATTAAAATAAATATCAAAACTTGTCAAAAATTCACAAATTTATTACTTATGTGTATTTTATTGTTATAAAGACACCTGCAAAATTTCACTTCATAATGGAGAAGATTACCCTTTCAAATGTGGTTTCAAAATTTTGAGAAGCATGTTTTTGCAAAATTTTGAAACCCCAAGATATGTTTCTGCAAAAAAAAAAAAAATAAATTTCAAGGATGTTTTTGCAAAAGTGTGAAACCTCAGGGTATGTTTTTAAAGTTTAACCTTTTTTATTTACTATATTTTTTAATTAATTTTTTATATTTTAAGAAAATATTTAGATCTTAAATTTTTTTATGATAAGTTGAGTCAGCTTGGGATTAAAGTTTTAAACCTAAGCCCGAGTGTGACAAGGATTGGGTTGGATTTGGGAAAAGCACTTTTATATGTGGCCCGATTGAGCCTAGCTCACCTATTGAACAGGTTTTTCGATAGCGTTAAGTTTGTCAAATATATGCTTTTTGAAATAGAAGAAAGATGAATGGAAGAATGTAAAATGTAATAAAGTATTTGTTTTAAATTTCATAATTGAATGGAGTAATTGTCTTTAGATATTATACATTTCAGTTTAGAGTAGAGCCATAAAACGTAGAATAATTATTCTATATAATTATGAATATTAAACAAGCAGTCTATCATATTAATATTTTTATATGTTGAATAAGAGTTATTCAATAAGCATTACACTCTACGAAGAAGATGGAATGTGATTTTAATCTTCATCATGCATAGACGATAGTAAGTTTGCAAATTAATTGATTTGCAAGCCGATGAATATCTACAACTTTACTTGACTGATTTATCTAGCTAGTTTTAGACAATTTAAAACAATAAAATTAATAAGGTAATTTTTTCTCATCTCTGAATTCAGTTTATTAATATGAGAAGTTAATCAAACAAAATTATGTATCACCAATCGAGGTAAACTCTAATCGTATATTTCATAAAGTCTAGATAAAAATTAGGTTTAATGTATCAGGATTCCTCTGAACTTGTTTATTTTTTTGTCTGGCCCTCTTAAACTTTTAAAAGTTTCTTTCGTCCCCCTAACTTTCTAAAAGTTTCTCTTGCCTCTTCTAAAAACTTTCAAAAGTTTCTCTCACCCCTTTAGATGCCACGTGTCAACTTTTGATTAGATGTCATGTTTGAAAAGTCAAACCAGTCAGAAGTCGACACGTGACACCTAAGGGGATGAGAAAAGCTCTTGAAAGTTTTTAAAGGGGGCGAGAGAAACTTTTAAAAATTCTAGAGAGACAAGAGAAACTTTTGAAAGTTAAAGGGGGCCAGACAAAAACATGGATAAGTTCAGAGAACTGTGAATGCATTTGGCCTACAAATTATAATCTTGTTAGAGGTCGGATTAAGGTAGCAACTATCCAAATCCAGACCTATCATCTCCAATAGAATGTCTATTCTATTAATTTTCTTGACACATAAGAATAAATAATAGAAGTTAAATCAAAAATTTGCTCTACAATAAAATGTCTATTCCTTCATTTATTGTGCACATTGTCTATTTTAACTTCTACAAATAGACATTCAAAACAAGATGGTGCAATTATTTTATATTATTTTAATATTAATCTAGTTCATTAAAGAAATTATTTAATTTTTTATTATTGAATTACATTAAAAAAGTCACAATCCACGTTCAAATAGATAATCTATTGTAGTGTTTATTTTAGCACACCATCAATTTGAATGTCTATTTCCTATGTCACATAATCATAGAATCCTTAGAACATTTGCTTTTCATTTTGGATTTGAAATCCATTTGTTATAATTTATTTTGTATACAAATTTTGTGATATTGACATCGATTTGTGTCCATGGCTTACAATTCTTATCCATAGAAATTTTAAGGTGACTTTGTTTTAAACAAAGTTACCTTAACTTTGTTAATCTCACCATTGATTATGTGGGGTCCACTACTAATTCAATGGTGAGATCAACAAAGTTATGTTTACTTTATTTAAAATAAAGTAAGCATAGCCTGCATTCTTATCCATTAAAAAACGGTATTTTCATATTATTTATGACAATATTATTTTAATCAGGATGTAAAAGAGTAAAAAGCTACACTGAACCTAGAAGATTCATGCATTGTACTAAGCTCTGCCATAATAAAAAATTATCAAGCCATGTGAGTAAATTTTTATATGATACACTTTTACTTCTTTCTGCCGGAGGCTATTACATAATCAAAAATTATAATTAGATGCATAGATCGACAGTAGTTAATGTTATTTTATATACTTGTTCTGGCATAATAAACATTATGTAGGATAGTGTTACATTTTAATCCAAACTAGTATGTAATGCATTATCATTTTTTTATTGTTATGTATCACCAGGGGCGGCGCTCGGGTGGGCATGGGAAGGCAATTGCCCACCCAAGCATCGGAAAATCACATAGAGCCGACCTAACTTCCCCGTCTCTTGCCCCTTCGGGTGACTGGCGATGATCTGTTTCTTCAATCGCAGCTCTAGGGTTCTTGGTGAAGAATTTCTTCTATATCAATTAAACTCACCGTTTTGGGCATTATAATTCCAAAATAACCCATTGAAAGCCCATATCATTGTGACCGGCCTGCTTTCTTTTTTTTTTCTTTATCTACATTATTTAAACTTGGCATTTTACCTTTAATTGTTTTGTTCAAAAGAATGGATTAACCAAGTATAACTGCAGATTGTCTATGTTTTTGTGAGTGAACTACGTCAATTATTTAAGTAGGCATTTTGTCTTTAGTATTCCGGAACCCTAAAAAATTAGAGTTGTTAAGAAAAATGACTATAGTGTAACTTGTAACTTTTTCAGTAACTGTGATTCATTTTATTTCCACTTAAGTATGCCTAGGAAATATTACTTAAAATAATCAGTGTTGTTTAAGAAATGATTACAATATAATTTGTATAGATAGTGGAATTGCTTTTTATTCTCACTTTATCGATGGTAAAATTTAGTTGAATGAAGTTATATTCGTAGGAAAAGATTTTTACTAATATTTTCGCCCTCTCAATAGACAGATCTTGGCACCGTCACCGTGTATCACATTCATTTAAACGGGAATAATTTGTTTTTAAGTGATATACCACATGTTAACTTCATTATTGGTCGAAGGATATGTGATGATTTGAACCATAGGGATACCAGCGAAGATACTTTGGTTTATTGATATAGAACCAATTCGATTCAAAATTTTAAACTAACGAGTAAAATATATACTAATGGTATTAATATTATTTCTTACATCTTCCTATAACTAAATGCTTATTGAGTTTGAAGGGAGCATAGTGCATATCTAATTTATCGTGTGTTGAAGTTCAATAAGAAAATGAAATAGTCGGTTTGACATTCCGAAACTAATTAATAAAAACAGTTTCACCTAAGTTGTCATTATCATTATTGTTATAACTATTGCTACGATGATCTTTCTTATGCATGTGATTGTCTCGTCTTTCAAACAAATAAAACATAGATCTACTCAATCACGCATTGGGATTGATCAATCAAATGCAACAGACTGATTTCCATTCTAATTTTATCCAAATATTGCATCTAGGAATTATTTGATCCACAATGTCAAATTAATCGAATAAGACCCAATTCTAGAATTTCACTATTGACTCTATAATTAGTAATTCATATAAATAAATTCATCACTCATTCTTTTTCTTTTGACTGAATACCCTACAAAGGAACTAAGAAGTAAATATAAAAGAATAAAGTGTCTTGAAAAATTCATAATGATTATATTTTTGAAAATTGAAGCCCCAATAATTGACATAGAAAAAGGATGACAACGTGGAATGAAGCATAAACACACATATAAAAAATGATGAGTATTGTTGATTAAAGCATCAATTCTATGTTTTTTCGAACACAAATGCAAGTTTGACTGAGCCATTATTAATATTTGCTGTAATTGCTATAAGTTGATAATAATAGATGTTAGTTATTATTGTTAATATTTATCCTTCAAATGACTAAAAAGTAGTTGTAATTGTAAATAAATAATTATAACGTTGTTCAAAACCAAAAGACAATTATTACAAATATTTTCAAAATTAAAAAATTATAGCAAAAAAACCAATAATTTTACAAGTTTACGTCTACTCCATAATCGCTATCATTTCATTTTCCATACGTGAACATATCATCTATGATAAATACAATTTCAATTGAAGTCTTTCAATCAAATTAAAAAGAGACCACATAAATGGGAACTAGATAACAACCAAGCTACAACTCCAACTAACCCATTAATTTGTTACAAAATCAAACAACATCATTACAATTTATCCTTTCGTTGAATTGCGTCAATGTATATCTTAGAGTTTCTTAATTATGATGAATAACTCATCTCTTAAATATACAAAGATCTTCTTTAAAATATTATTTAAAAATTATTGAAACTAAATAGTAAAATTATTGTTTAATATTTTTTGTTGCTCTCTAATGTTTTTCTTTTTATGAGCCGGTTTTGAGGTTAACTCACGTTATTTTGAAGATGCTTACTTTATTTTCTAAATTTACGCCTGATATTTTAAAAGTTAAGAAATTGTTGTGCTATTTTTTTAATAATTAATAAATCTTTGAAGAGACTGAGTTTCGAATCCAAAACCTCTCACTAACACATTGGATGATGTACTACTTGACCTAAAGTTAATTGATAATTATTGTGTTATTTATAAAAATACACATACATATTGCCCAATATACACACATAGTTATTGCGCTATTAATACTAATAGTTACAAAAAGTTTTTATGGTGGCTTGCTCAAATTTCTTACTATTATGTACAGTCCCCGTTAAATAAATGAACGTTGTAAAATACCAACATTCGAAAGTAAATGCTACATGTAGAAAATTATAGGTAGCAGGTTGAACTGAAATCTACTAATTGTATCTAATATGAAGTCGATTATTTATATACTTACTATCACAATATTACATTAATCAAACAGAAAATCAATGAGATATATTTTTAACAAGAAAATAAGCAATTGGGTAGACATAGGTAATGCATGTGTCCCTTTGTCTTGTTCGAAGAATGAGCAAGACTTTGCATTGTCGTATTGATTCTGGTGTCGTTTTGCTATAGATTTGAGACATTGGACATAAACTCAACTACACGTACCTAACAACAAAAGGACTTTCATGGGACAACCAAAATTGTATTTTTGCATATATTCAACGTGCATTGCTCAAATTTATATGTACATGTGAAAGGACTAAACGTACCAAAATAGTTAATTGTATTTGTATCCACTGTAAATAAATGGAAATTGGAAAATAACTTCATATTTTGTGAAGAAAATAACTTTCAAGTTTACAATTTAATGTTAGAGTTGTAATTGTTTTTTATTTAATTTAACAGATTATATTCTCCAATTAAAAACATTTACAGTTAATTTGTAATCATACTCTCTAAGACGTTATAGATTATAGTACTCGACTAAAAAGTGTCATTCAGTTGTTTTCAGTATCTAAAATATGTATTGCTTAACATAAAAAAATACTTAACGGAGCTAAATTGTACTATTGCTTAAAATTTTACCCATGTCACAAACACAATAGTAATATGATTATATGACACGTTCAATTAATCTTGTAATTTATGTCAGAATTTCGAGAAGTAAGAGACATTGCGATCATGTTTGAACTAATTAAAGTCATTATCGGATATCACATTGCTAACACAAATATAACTTGTGGAGGATCTCTCTTTCATGAGTCATGGTTACTCACTTATATAATTGAATAAAATGAAGGTGAACCATTGTGGTCCATTCCAAATCGAGGAATATGAATAAACAATAGCCACAAGAAAAAGGAAAGACCAAGACAAATCACTTAAAGAAATTTAATTTAAGAGATTAAAACAATTTAAGAATCTTTCAATTAAAAATATAAATCACATGTGCAATTCATTTTAAATTTTTATGCCCATGCCACAACTGCCCAAATTGGAAACTCCCAACTTTAGCATTTCTTCTCCTATGGATTAGATTTGTCCTTCTCTATGCCTATACTAAATTACATATAAAAAAATAAAAATTTCATATGTCTACACAATTTATTACCTCATAGGAGATAAGACCAAGGGATGTAACATTTAAGTAGCTATTAAATATTATTTTTTTGGATATGTCCAATTGAATAATTCGATTTTAAATTAAGGAAAAATTAAAACATAGCTCAATACGAAAAAAAATTCAAAATTGACTAAATATGGATGGAGGAAGTAATCTGATCAACCAATTTTCAACGGCATAGCTCAATTTTATTTCCATTGAAATTTATTTTGAAAAGTTAAATTAGCATTTATCTTAAGGCTACTATTAAAGGTCTATTATGAAAATTTTGTCTTCAAGCTTGCCTCGACTAAAACCCACTTATTACCCTCCTATTATTGATGTGACTGAAATTAACTTGAATATAATCATTTTTGTTAGGCTAAGTATGGCTCATAGTCTAGGACCAAGCAATAGATGACTCAAGACAAACAATTATATATTAGAACCTTAAAGTTTGAGCTTATAACTAAACATATGTTTGTTTAGCGAGTTGAGGTGCTATTTTCTTTTAACTATTTTTTTTATAGTTGTAAATATGAAGTTTGATTAAATCTTAAATTTTTAAATTGATTGAGTTTTTTTTTTAAAAATTTACCTCATTTGAGCTTACATCAATTTGAAAGAAAATACTCAACTCACCTTGTATGTAATTCAAATATAAAACTTCTAGAGTACACAAGTTCCACCTTAACCACTATGCTGACACTTCAATAAAAAATCTAATTGGCAGAGTTGCCACTTATATGAATATGTGGATATATAGAGTACTTTGATCCACATTAATCAACAAGACCGTGTTCTTTTATATCAAACAGGTAATGATATAACCAAACTAAACCGAATGCGGGTAATTGAAATTTATTAATTAAAATTTCATAAAAATTATTGAAACTTAATGATATTAAAACTTATATCACACTAATCAAAATAGATGATATTTCAACTTATTTAAAAGGGGAAAAGAATCTAAAGTCCTAAAAAGGACTCTAATTTTAACCCATGTCTAATTGAGAATTAAAAAATGTCCTTTTTTCAGAAACAAAAACAACAAAAACCCATTTTCTCCCGACCCCATTCCGTCGTCGTCCGACTGAGCTTCGCCGTCGTTGCCGTCGAGGTTTCTACCACCGCCGCCGCCAGATCTCACCCTTTCAACCACCCCCACCGCCCAGATCTCACTTGTCAACGTTTTCCGGCGATCCCTCCCGTCGTGCCACCAACGTCTCGCTGTTTCAACCATTACAAAAACCTTTACAAAAACCTCAACTTTGATATTGGAAAGTATACCAACTCTCGTTTATACTCTTGTTTTTAAAAATAATATACCAACTCTTGTTTATTCGGTTAAAATTGATTTACTCTTTTTAGTATACTCTTTTCTAAATTAATTAATATACTTTTTTGTTAAGCCTTGCCAAATAATTTTGTATACTAGATCTGAATTACTTTTACTTTCACTCTAATTAATTAGTATACCTTATCCTTAATTAGTATACATTTTTTGTTTTCATCACACTAAGTCAACATATTAAAAGTAAAAAAACTATACTACAAAAAGTATACAAAATCAGTATACCAAATCATAAAATAAAGTTAGAAAAAATGGTATACCAATTTGACGAAACATAAAAAAGTATACCGTGAGTAAAAAAGAGTATATTAAAAAGTAAAAAATTAGTATACCCGAAAAAGTAAAAAGACATACCAATTTTGTACGGTGATTTTCAATTTGGTATATTTTGAAAAAAAAATTACCGAAAAATATCAATATGGATCTTGATTTAAAGACAAAAATGTAACGAACAAATTACTCTAAAGAATCGTCTCGAAAAAATTAACGGCTTAAAAGATATGATAATTTGAAATTGCAGAATTTAAAATTAATTAGGAGAGAGGTAGTGGGGATCACCCTCTTCCTATCAACTTGCTACGCATGAGTAAAAGATAAAAAAGACAAAATCAAAAACAAAACAAAGAAAATGACATAAATAAATACAAAGAGAAAAGCAAGACAAAACTAAATACAAGAGAGAAAAAAAGAATACCCACAACAATTTTTCTACTAGTTTTATGTTATTATTTATATATGTATCTATTTAGTCAAAACATAAACAAAACGTTAATAATAAATATATAATTAATATGATAAACTAATGGTGAAATTTTTCAATTCATGAAATAAAAAATTATTATTCATATTTATTAATATATTTCTCTCTCACTTAAATTATCTGTGCAACAAACACGATTGATAATAGTTTTTCTTCATTTTTTTAACTCATTGGATCATAATTTTTTTCATAAATATTGCTAAAATTTTAAGAATTCATAGAATTTCAATGTAGTTGAACTTTTTTTCGTATTGTAAATATTTTTTGATAATTTTGCTTAATGAGTTGATGTCAAAACTCGAAGTGGTTTTAGTTTGTCAAATACCATTGACCAATAGCTTCCTATCTAAGAACGAGCTTAAAAACCACACTTCTATCTATGGCTAGCTTTTTATTAGGAAGAGTAACTATTTTTTTTAATTTCTTTCGATTTTATTTTCTTATTATTTCAATCCGTCTCCAAGACAAGTAAATATAGGATAGGAAGTCGGCTAAAATCAAGTAAAATGATACTTAATTGTCAAAATAAGGTTTTTAAAACTAGATTTATTGAAAATACTTTTTCAGTCATCAATGTCACAAAAAATATTAAATGGGCTTTGTATTTTATATATTGAACACTATTATTAGTGATTTTTCTTGCAGGAGCACTCACAGACATAGTTATAAGCAAGAACTTTAATGTTTAATTTTTTAATCGTTGATTTATTATTATATGTGATGATATATTACAATTTCATATATAGTAATTTAAAATTTCTTACTTTATTAACAGGTCCAATCTTTTTTCAGGACCAGGAACGGCCTGTAAATGATTGAATGGAATAGGAGAGGAGACTTGTTGACTACTGTACTAAAAGAATAATAAACTATCTAACCAATTTACCATTTGTCTGACTTTCAAATATTTATTCAGCCTGTCAATTTTTGTACAAGCCAATGCTTAAGATTCAACTCAATTCAAAATTTAGAATGCCCATAAATTTTGGATGCAATGACCACAAACTAACATAAAACAAGGACTAAATAGACATCAAATGAAGAATTTTTTTTATATAAACTTAAAACTTGAATGGAAAAAAAAAAGAAATGATTCAGCAAATTGAAGAACAAATGGGTTACTATCAAACTTAAATATTCATGAAAATTTTAAAATATAAAAGATGAAGAAACAATGAGAGCCATTATGAGAAATCGGATAAATTCGTAAAGTAGAAACAAAATCTAAAAATAAGAGTTTTCGATAGATAGATAGAAAGAAGAAAAAAATTATATAATCGCTAAATTATATAATGTGAAATTTAATGTTTTTATTTGACATATTATTAATGTTGTAAAGAACTACAATATCACATATTTCATTTTTAAAATTTTATTTGTTCATAGGGCCTCAAATTTTATTTCGTCCATAGATTCTGGAGAATATAAGAACCGCCCTGATTATGAACCAGGAATGCTTGTAGTCCGTAAAACGGGGATATTCTAGTCTATGTTCTTCAAAATTTTCTTAAACATTCTTTTAAGCATTTTGTTATAACTGTTATAGTTAAAATTTTATCAAGCCAACAACAGTCACTAACAACAATAATGACTGCGATAACAACTAACAATCGTCAAACTGATTTTTCTTTCACAATTCCTTATCTTATTTTCAGACATTGTATGATATGGTGCCAGGAAAAAGCAAAATTTGAGGGATTGTTTATGTTTTCAGAACTATAAACAAACTATACTACAGAAAATATGTATAAAAATAAAACCAAACAATTGTTTTGTTTTTAATTTATTATGCATTGTACAACAAAAAACACCATATCAAGTTTAAATACATTTGACTTAGTTACAAATAGAAACTTACATTTTCTTTGTACTAAAGGCATCTACGCTTTAGATATAAAGCTACATAATAACACAGTGATGATGGAACAGCATAACAAAACAACAATGAAAAATACAGTTTTTTTATTTGGTACAAATTAATAATTAGTTTATCTTTCATCACTATTGAATTTAACCTTATGTGAATCCCAACATTAAAGGCTACACATTAACATTTGATGGGGTATGATCCACTGCATCAGCCTCAGAGTTAGCTCTTGCACCTCTTTCCCTTCTACTATTGTCCGCAAATTTCAAGCTTTGAAGATGCAAACCTCTTTCTTTCTCCTTTGAGCTCCATTCCGACATGTAGTAATCTTCTTCAGTTACAACTTTCGTTTTTGAGGGCCCACAAAACATTCCGCCCCATTGAGGGAAATATATGAAACAAATTGGAATCGTGCAACATATTACCATAACTCCCATTAGAGTTATACCGGTTTCTTTCGAGTATTTTGATCCTTTGAAAAATATTAGTTGTGTCAGTACTGCTCCTACATTTCCACCACCTCCCGTCATCCCTGATATGAGCCCCAACGACCTGATCAAACACATAAATGAATACTAAACGAGTTAATTCAACCTTTTAGCTTCACAAGCAATATCATTAAAATCTGTATATAGAGAACTATTTAGACAGTTGTGACTTTAGAACATTACCAGCTACTAGCATAAAGTTATATTTCTTTAAACGACATTATCAGTGTTATGTGGCTAAGCTATGTTTTGAAGTATTTACCTATATGATAACAAGTCACATTCATTTATTTGTACTCTATGTTAAATGCCAAAAATTTATTCATGTATGCTTCATTAAAGTCCATTGATTTGATTATCAATGTCATTTCTCATAATATAGATATATTACTTATTACTAAGAATGTACAGCATTAAAGGCTATAGTTATTTTATCAGTTATGTCGCATTTATTTTACCATTTAAAGTCTATAGCACATGCACATAGTTCATCTTTCTTTTTATTCATCAATTTCTACATTGCCTCGATGTTCATAATCATACATTACTACTATCTCACCACTCTAACTAGACCAGCATTGCAAACACAACAACTCGGATTCTAAGTTATTCAGATGACTAATTCATTTCCAAAATTGCTAGTTGCTAACCCAATCAACCTTGACCTGACTAATCCAATTAAGTTCCTACTAACAAACTACCATAACTAACAATAATTTTCAAACTCAAATTAGAGATATTCACCTTCTTGAGACAAAAGGAACCACTCCAAACGTTAAACCACAAGCAGCTTGGCAAAGGAAAGAGAACACAATCATAGTAACAATTGACCCACTTAACGAAGACATCCTTCCTAAAATTATGCAAAAAACTCCCCCCAATGTTTGAACAATCCACAAAGTCCAAAGCCTCCCTCTCATTCCGTACTTTTGCCCCACCATATCCGATATTATTCCCCCTCCCGGCCGAGACACGATATTCGCCAACCCGAAACTCGCCGCAATAATGCCGGCGGTATGCAATTTTAGATTGAACCGGTCGTAGAAATACTCCGCAATTATGTTGTCAATTGTCAATTCAACTCCGAAACAATACCCATAAGTCAACGCCAAAATCCACCCCCTGTAATTCTTCAATCCGTGGTAG
>CAOJBJ012706020.1:0-14192 GCA_948291685.1 Euphorbia celastroides
AGAGACAGGTAGCGATAGGGGACAGAGACACCTGACGTTGAAAGAAATTAAAGAGAGACGTCTAGGCCTCTGTATCAAGTGCGCAAAACCATACGGCCCCTAGCATAAGCGTGAAATCGGTGAGTTCTGTTTAATAGTTGCTGACAACGAGCTCGTTTCGGAATCTGAAGAGGGGATGGATACTGAAGTAATTTTGGAAGAGGACAATAAGGTTATAAACGATGGAGTAGCAGAATTCCCGCTCTTAATGTCATCTCTTTCCTCAACTGCAAATTCTTCGTCGTTGCTGTTGAATTGCGAGGTAATTGGCAAGTGCTTTTCGTTTTTGATAAATTCTGGAGCTACCTAGAATTTTATTTCTAAAAAATTGGTACAATCTTTGAATATCCAAACCGAATTAATTTCGCCTTTGTCAATTACAATTGGAGATGGGTCTAATTTTGTGGTCAATCAACGATGCTTAGTGGAAATTTTTATTGGAGAAGCTCATTTCCAGCAGTTTTTGATTTGGATCAGTTTGATATTGTTTTGGGTATGGCGTGGCTGTGTTCATTAGAAGATGTTAAACTCAATTGGGATAAGCAATGGATTCAATTTGAACATGCTGGCCGGATTGTGAAATTACAGGGTATACAGGGCGCAAGAGATACATTAGATGGTATACCAATCTTGGAGACAGTAGGGCACCACAAAGCACAATTGCAATCACCTACACAATTGTGTGTTCCCTTTCTTCTGCATAAGCTCAAATCCGAGGTGTTATTTAAAGCACAATTGCAATCACCTACACAATTGTGTGTTCCCTTTCTTCTGCATAAGCTCAAATCTGAGGTGTTATAGAAGGCATTTGGCCATTATCCTTGTTATTTTCACCTTCCTGGTAACTTGAAGCTCAACAAAGATTCGATAGATGGTAACCAGGGAATTTTGGCTTTCAGCAAGGTTTGAAAACCGGGAGGAACTAAATTTCAGTTATTTGCCTTCGTACTTGATTTGGGGGATTGAGATATGATCCTTGGTATGACTTGTTTGAGTTCTTTGGGAGAAGTAATCCACTGTTGGGAAAAAAAATGGATGAAGTTTGTTCACAATGGAAAACTAGCGGTGATTAACCGAATTGACAACTCGGAGTAGCCCCATCTCCTTCAATTCGAGCTTGAGAAGCATGGAGGTTCAGTCTTTCCACTTATGGTTCAAGGGCAGTCAAACAAAGATGAATATGCTATTGAGGATGCTACACTTGTTTGTGAGTTTCCCGATAATCGTCTTGAGGACAAGACTGTTCTTCCAGCGGGCAGTAATGATAGAGAACTGGCTAATATTGGCGGGCATATTAGGGATTGGTATGATTAGGGGCAAGAAGGGAATATTAAGTAACTAATAGTATATTAGTTGGTAGAGGTTTTGTTATATAGCCAGAGGGGTTATTGAGAGAGGGGAGAACATTTTGTATTTGGGTTTTCTGCTGTTAGCAGGGCTTTGCCTTTGGTAGATAGGGAAGTATTCCCCGTGGAGGCATTTTGCCTTGTCTTATTCTTCTTCTCTTTTTCGGATATATAATATATTTAGTTCTTCCAATTTCTTTTTTTAATTCTCTGTTTCTGTTTTGTGCATTTGAGAGTGTTTGGGCATTTTCCCTTTCATGATTACTCTTCTTTTTCATCAGATTTTGGGTCCTCTTTATAGGTTTAAAACTGTCCACAAATTTCTCAAATAGCAAAATGGAGCAAAAGAGTAATGCAATCAAGGTCTACTTGCTGCCTAAGGAATGGCAAGAATGCAGATTCACGCTTGTCTCATTGATAAGTGTGTACATCCACTGTTATTAGGGGTACGTAACAGTTGTAAATGTCCACACTTGTTGACCCCTAACAACGTTTAAAATTCTTCTTCTTTACTCTTTTTATGCTCCACATTGTTACTTTTTCTCCGAGACCTTTCAAAACGTTTTCTAGCTTAAAATCAAGTCCTTTAAGCTTTAAAAATTATGCCCAAAACTTTTATGGTGGGTTCAACTAGTTCTAGGAAAAGTTTGTGTCTTGCGATTTGTGGCGATTGATTCTCTGAACTTCACTTCCGCTTGTTCTAAACTTTTGATTCAATTAATGTAACGAATATGAAATATTGATTTCCAGGACCCGTTCTAATATTTTTATGATCCTAGGCGAAACTATGAAATATGGCCCTGTTTATTAAAAATCTTTCATGATATACAATTGAAATATGTTGTCATAAATATTAAATAAAAACTATTTTACAATTTAACTTGTTAATTTAACTTATTTACTTTGAAAAATTCAGCATATTCGTTAAACTTTACATATACACAATATGCATAATATAAAATTATAGACCCCTTTTGGTTATGGGCCCAAGACCGTCGCACCACTGGCCTATGCACAGGATCGGCCCTGTTGATTCCTTATGACCCCGAGCTAAATCACGTGCTCACAACTATATAATGCAAGGGCTTCGACACGTGAAACAAGTGTAAGCAGATTTTAAAATAACTAACAAAAAATGTAAATTTTGATCTAAATTTCGTCAGGACCACATACATTATTTAGGGGGTTCCTAATAACCTACCTATATTCATTACTCAAGCCATTTTTTCAAAATTGAATTGAAAACTTTGAGAAATATTCGAAGTGACAATGAATGGGCACGTTATCAAACTAACTTAGGTTGAATATGTGATTAAAAACCCTATATCTAGTTTCATAAATTTGTGTTTAAGACTAAACTAATGACTTTTAGCAGTAATGGCTACATCTAATTTTGTGGCCACCACCATAGGCGAATCCATATAATAGCTTGTGGTGTCCATGAACACCATAAATTTTCAAGAAATAGTAATATATTATATAGAGTTGAGTAATTGGAACCCAAAAGAATTTCTGGTGGAACCCACGTGCTACTTAATCTGTGATAACACTTCTTTCAAATATTGTTTTTGTGCAAATGTAGGAGTAGTGAAATGATTTAGTTAACTTTTTTACCAATTCAATATTTTTTTAAGGGTAAATTACAAAAAAACATGTTCTATGTTTTGACTTACTTTTAAAAAGGGGCCTGTGTTATTTTTTCTTATAAAAAGAGGTCTGTGTTTTCAGATTGTTAACAAATGAAAGTTTTTCAATACTAATTATGTCATTAAATAGGATAATCATGTTTATTTAGCTATAAAATTTTTTAACTTTCATAAAAATATAATACACATTAGTGCAAAAATTTGAAAGTTTTTAAAAGTTGTGGATATTTTTTATGATTTTTTTACATTTATTACTATCTTCCTAAATAAAAAAACAACTCCATTTTTTAAAAAATTTAAAAATTTTCACTAATGTGTATTATATTTTTGTTAATTGATTCCCAAAATTTCATAGTCTAATGAATATAATTACCCCATCTAATAACATAATTTGTATTGAAAAACCTTCATTGTTAACAATCTGAAAACACAGATCCCTTTTTGTAAGAAAAAATAACTCAGACCCTTTTTTGAAAGTGAGTCAAAACACAGGGCATGTTTTTATAATTAACCCTTCTTTTAATAATTAATAAATTTTTAAAGAGGTTGAGTGCCGAACCTAAGACGTCCCACTAACACATTGAAAGGTGTACCATTATCGATTCAATATTAAATGAATTAATTATCAGATTCTTTTTCATGTAGTTAACTGTTGAAATTCATCTAACCTACTTAGTTTAATTCGTCATTACATCCCTTTCCACGGTGAAACCACAATTTTCAAAAGTAGAAACAATGACGAAATATTATAAGCTTTTGCCAAGTAACAAAATTCTATACCTGTTTTCTTTTGTCATTCTTATATGTTGTTAATTTCATTTCAACTTTATTTACTAGTTGGCAAGTAAACTTTGTAATAACTTGTGTATTTTGTTCATAATATAACATTTTATTAATATTTTGTAATAATTTTACCAATTGGCCTTTGGTCAAGTGGTACACCTTCCAATGTGTTGATGGGAGGTCTTGGATTCGACACCTGGTCTCTTCAAAGATTTATTAATATTTCAAAAAAATAATATAACATTTTAGTTGAAAAAATATATTGTGGTATGATTAAAAGCAACCTTAATCTATAGAGGATTCTAATGCTTATGTTTATTCTGGATGAAATTCAATACTCTTCTAACTCAACCTAATGCAAAATAGCGAACAAAATAAAATTATAGGAACATATTTTGAAAATGATCTTTGCCAAAGTCATCAATGAAATTTTCAGTATAATAATTATATTAGTATATGGACCCCGCCACTGGCCACCACGCATTGTTATCCAACAAATTTAAGTTTAAATCTCACAATCAAGAACTTTAGCGAAATGCCCCTTATTATCGAAAAAAAAATACTTCCAGCAATCCTAGTTTCGACCCATTGGGTGAGGTTAAAGCTTTTCTTTAATTCAATGTAAAGCACATTTTTAGAAAAGAAATAAAAAAAGCTGTCATAAATCCAATTGTGAATGCTATAAAATGGAAAATCAAGACATTATTATAGATGAAATTCAAGCACTCTCATTCAACCTACGATAGCTTTACACACACATATATTTGTGAAGGCTAGAAAATTGTGTGAATTCACTTTTGCAATTTTTTTTAGCTAAAACAACAAGCAATCCCGATTTGTGATACACGTCTTATCATAGTGATTGAGACTGAATCTAAGGTTTCGGTTGGAGTCCAAATACAGGTAGTCATGAGATGTGGTGTTAATTTGTAATAATGCAAGTGGAAGTGAGGGGAAAAAAAAACAAAAGAAAAACTACTATCCCCATTTCCTTTCATTTTCTATCACAATAATGATTTCCTAAAATAGAAAAAAAAAATTTGAACTATTTTTGTATTGAATGAAGTTAATTAGCTCATTTCACGGATCACTTCAGTTCATAGTCACAGATAGCACATGCTCCCTTTCCAGTGATCTGTTTCAGTACATCTGACAACAAAAGGGTACGTCTCTCTTTGATTCCTTTTTTAGTTACAAGTAAGATAATAAAGCATGTATTTTTGACGAGAAATTAGCCTTGCAGTAAGTCATAATATTCACATCCACATCAATGAGAAGAAATAGGAAACAATTCAAAAACAATTATTCAATTTTCATTGGAAACTTGATTGTGACAATATTAGGGCAACACTTGAAACATAAAAAGTTATATAGGTTTGCATCGTTAGCTAAGTAAAATAGTTTTGTAAAAGCAAAGAAAAGGTGAGGATTAAGAGCATTAGCCAGTAGTAGGAGGGTGACATTTCAAATAGGCTACATATATAGGGCTTGTTTGGAGGCAAGTTATAGTAAAACCTTGAAGAACCATAAATGAAGAGATAGTAAATGAGAGAAACATAAAATACAAAACCATTATGGATTTGAAGGTTGAGTGTGTGAACTTCCATGTATCCTCTATGAGCATATTAAACATTCATGTGCAAAGGAGTATCAAATATCACAATAAAGGAGTTTTTCCATTTTTCCTTTTTTCTATCATCTAATAAATGGCCAATTAGTCAATTAATTCGAGTTGAGAACCGTGAAGCTCATGTGGAGGATGACTAATCTAACCTACTTTGTTCTATTCATATTTAAAAATCGAACTTTTGACAACTATATGGCTGTTTTTTTTTTCTATTTAAATCTATTATATACTGCAACCATGATAACCAATCTACATTTTACCTAATTAAATATATTATTCACGTTTTTCACCTTTGATTAGAACTATAATTGTCAATATTTAATATAATAGACTATATTTTTCAGTAAAAAAACCTGTTATTTACTCCAACCATTATATTAGATATAAATATAGTGTTTTAATTATTTATAGTGCTTGAAATATAAACTTTATATTTAAAAAAAAAAGCAAACCGGAATTTCACTTATATAAAATTATGGTGAATAAGTAAAATATTAAGGGCTGATTTCGTTTACTGCTTTATGATTCTTGTGTCTCATAATTACAAACTTGCCCCAAAACATCCCTATCACTTTCCTAGTACACGTCACATACCTATGCCTTCCGCGTCTATATAAAGGCCTTATTTCCTCTTGCTTTTCATCACTTCTTTAAAATACCTAACAAAAGAAAATTTTAAGAAAATCTCTACTTGGTTTTGTGCTGTAAAAGGAGGAACAAAGTTAGGGTTGTGAAGATTGTGCTTTTGGTTGCAATGATAGCTTTGATAATGGTTTCCTCAGCAGAAGCGAAAAAATGCTATCCCAAAAGTGGACTCAAAGGCCGCCACTCTACTCATTTTCATGGTCATTGTGGCAAAAAAAATGCAGCTCCCACTACTGCTGCTTCTAGCTTTGGATCTCTTTTTTCTGTGTTGTTGGTGTTGTTTCTGTTTTAGCTGCAGCCGCTTCTAACTTAGGATCTCTATTTTCTGTGTTGTTCGTGTTGTTTCTGTCTTAGCTGCTGCTGCTTCTAGCTTAGGATCTCTTTTTTCTGTGTTTTTCGGGTTGTTTCTGCTTTAGCTGTTGCTGCTGTTCAGTGTACCAATGCCCAATTTCATGTTATCTTAATGTTATTCTCTTTTCGGGTTTTTTTTCATGTGCATAACAAACTAATATTCTGACAGGTGCATGAACTAAATTGTGTAAGCATCTAAAACCATGAGCTGATTTTCTACTAATTAGTTGAATCTACGGATTTTGATGGAGGAATGTAATGATTCTGTTAATATAAACATAAAATGTGTCCATTTGGTGGTTCATGGAATAATTATTCTATAGAATAGAAAAAAATGGATGAAATTGTAGCGCATTTGTTTCTAATTAGTCATGTGATATGTTCTCGTGTGGAATAACTATTTCTATAGTAAAAAATGATGTCATGTAAACATAGATCTTCGCAGCTCTTGATAATGCATCATCACTAATTGGATGAGTTTGCTAGAAAAGATAAAGGGACCAAATTAATTGCGAATATATATAACAAAAAGCCAGTGGTTGCAGACAAATTAATACGTAACAAACAAATTAAGTAAATGGCCTTTCTACATCTTGACTCATTGATTTTGAGCCAGTAGTTGCAGTTGGAATCAGGTTTATGGCATATAAAAGGTAACTCATATAACATACTAAAGTTAATGAAAGCAGGCCGCTCATGCTGTGGGGTTGGAAAAGTTCAAATTAATTTGTATTTCAGGAGAGTGCTTAAGCATACATTGATTAACTCAATTACTCAAGCATAATAAACAACCAATAGTGGAAAAATGCTTACAGTAATATTGGGGTGTGTTCCTGGTAAAACCAGATATTAAAAGGATGGCTTGTGGGAGTGCGTTGTATGAAAAACCGAGTGTTAAAGTGTGTAGGCGTTATAATGGACTCAGTTTCATGTTAACCCATCTCAATGGGTAAGAGATTTGATTCAATTAAATGAAGGGGTAAGCAACCATATAATATTTTTACCCAAACACTATTTTAATCTTGAAAATATGTCAATGTTATCGAAACCGTACTGGATATGAACCGCTCAATTAAGTGGTACGCGGTACTACTCGTATGACCGGATACAACCAGTGGTTGTACTGAATTACTATTTTTTTAAAAAAATAATATTTATATAAGAAAATTTTCAAAAGAGGTAGAAACAAAAAAGGATATTATTTTTTTTTTAAACGTTACAAGTTAAAACACTACAAACTATCTTGTATATTTGTAAATTATGAAAAGGCTATAATTATGCCAAAGAAATAAAATAATCTATATATTACTAAAAACAAAAAAAATGATTAATTACTTTTTTATCCTTACATATTTAACTAAAATTTTAAAATTAAAAAAAAAACCTAAATTATTTATTTAACAAGATTTGTATAATTTGAAAAAATAAGTCTTCAAATATTGATAGATTGATCTTCGATCTCGATTCTTTATTCTCAATTGCGGATGTGTCAATTTCTTAAAATATTCGTTCAGTAAAGTATTTCGTTTCCACATGTTCTTTGGTTTCCACCTTCAATAAAAAATAAACATAAACAATAGGATAATATAGAAATTATAATACATACCAAGAATTAAAATAAATTAATAAATAAAAGAGACGAAATTGTAGTACAAAACTATTTTTCTCTTGTTTCTCAAAAACCATAAGAGTCATATAGATAGAGAAAAGTGTAGTACTTGCAAGCACAAACGTAACAATAAATTCATTTTGTATTAAAACGCATCAAAACATAAGATGAACGTTTCAACGAAACAGCCAAAACTATAATGAAATGCGCTACCCTTAAACACCATTTGAAATGTTAAAATGCAGTAAAAAAAAACAATTATATTGTAAAGAAGGGTAAAATAGGCTTTTAAAACTCTTTTGTTTTTATAAATATATAGATTTAAAAGAATTATGACTTTATGGGATACGGATATCACTAATTTTTTTAAAAAAATTTACTCAAATTACGTTATTATTGTGTTGTTTATATAAACCTATTTTAGGATATTATGTTAATCCAAAAATTACTCTTTCTTCTTCTCATTTTAAACTGGTAAGTTTAGTCAAAATCTATTCATTCTATATTTTCAATTGTTCATGTATTGTTCTTTCGTGAACAAGTTCCCTTTTAATTGATACAAATTTCAATTAGTATTCATGATTGTTGTTGATGGTTTGTTACTATTTATCCCTGCAGGAAATTAGAAGTGTTTACTATGTCGGTAGATGATATTGATCCAATCAGAGTGAAATTTAAAACAGATTTTATATTTGATATAAATGCAACTAAGATGCAATAAATTCTCAAATTACGTGTCCACCTTTTGACAATTCTAGAACACAATACCCAAATTAACATTTACTATCGAAATTGTTTTGCAAAATGAAAAGGTATATCAATCAATTATTTTGTATTGAAATGGTACGTTAATAATTTGCGTAGCAGATCAAACTATAACTTTATTTTCGTTAACTATGTAGATGGGTGCTTTTGTTTTTTAATAAATATGTAGTTGGAATCTTGATGCATTCTGTAGTGTGGGATACAAATATAGTTAACGGGTAATCAATTTAATTTGTTAGTATTTTTTAATAGATATTTTGTTTAATTTATATCAATATTTTGTTACTACTACTTATATTTTACGCATGTTTACTGCGCACTTTTTTTTGTTGTTCAATTAATCCAGTGTACTATGGATCTTATGTAATGTGTACTTCGCTTCCTTTGTAATTGAATTTGTTTTCTATTTTGCTGCCAAGATAGATAATTGGTTGAAAAGCTTGAATTTTAGATTCCTAAAATTCCATAATGTAATTTTATTTCATTATGCTGATTTATTTGGTTAAATTATATTCAATAGTCAAATTATTTTAATATATTACGTGTATTATAAAAGTCAAGTGTTTCTTCGTTTATCTATCATATCACATTTGCATATCATATTTATGTGTAAAAAATTTAGTTCAATGTTTCCTAACCTTCCCTTTTATCAAACGGTTGGAAGCATTAATATCCATTTATTTAAGCTCATTATATACACATAAAAAATACTCCTCACAATATTAATAGGTTTTTATGCATTCGGATATTTATTTAATACTTCGTATTATTTTCATTCTTAGATGTATGCTTTATATAATAATAAAAAATCATCCTCACAATATTTTAAAATAAATTAATATGATAAATAAAACCATAATAATACAATAATTGGTCAGAGGTAATACGGAATTATTTTAAGAAATGAACATAAATTATATATTCAATATAATTCCATTAAAAAGTGAATTCTTAATGGATATATATATATATATATATATATATATATATATATATATATATATAAAAAAAGAAAATTTAGAGAAATATATAAGAAAGCCAAAATAATATACTGTTAAAGGCCCATTGTATGATTTAATTCCCAGCCCAAATAATATAGAGAAATTGTATCATACACTCCAACTTTTAAAATATTATTAACTTTACATCAAAGATATATTTATTATTGTTTATGTGACTTTCACCTTTTTAGTTATGTTTCTACCATTTTTTAATCCTTTTCTGCATCCTTCTTCCCTCTCTCCAGATGTCACTGTCAACTTTCTCTCTCTTTATTAATTTCGATTTTCGTATAATAATCTATAATGTTACAGAATTTTTATTTAATGTCGTATAGGTTACAAAACAACATTATAGATAGTTATAGATCGTTATTTGTTTACAAAATGACATTATAGATCATTATATGTTCGTAAAATGATATTATAGATCATTATAGGTCGGTACAATGATATTATAGATCATTATAGATCGTTTTAGATTTACAAAAACGACATTATAGATGATCTATAAGGATCTATAATTTTATAAAAATGATATATAATGATCTATAATGCTATATAAATGATCTATCTATAATCTTCGTGAAATGACATTATAGATCATTATAGGACATTTATAGGTTATTTTGAATTGAAGAGAGCTCTTAAAAGCACTACATAACCTCAGTTCAACAAAACCTGCCAACAATTGCATGACATTATAGATTATTTTGGATTGAAGAGAGCTCTTATAAACTTAACTAAGAGCATAGCAAAAAGCAAGAAATCAACATAACATCTCCAAATGCATAATCACCAACCAAAGTAGCTGCAATTAAACCCAAATCAGAAAAATCAAATAAACAAAAAGGCAAACCAAAAACAATTTTCACGACCAGAGCAACTAAGAAAGGCATATATTCAATTGCAATTGTTCGTCAATTTCAATAGAACAAACACATATATACATTCAGCAATCAAATACTAGTTTAGTAATTGAAAAGGAATAGCTGCAAGTGTGTTTGAAAAGAAGTATGAGCAATAGAGGGATATTTTTGGAACCGAGCTTGCACAATTTACTTTATCCGGGGGATTTTTTCTGGTGAAATCCGATTTTTGACTTTTGGAACGGAGGACAACCTCTAGCTTCGGTTCCGGCGGGTTCGATAGGGTCATTCCCGGCGGCGTGCACTAGATCTGTTTAGGGGGACGATGGTGAATAGATTCGGTTTACCTTTTCCGATAGATTTTAAGGCCGGCGAGTTTCAGTTTCACGAGATCTGGATCTTGAGGTTCCGGCGACGAGATCCAACGGGTTCGACATCGTCATCTCAGATCTGGAGGTTGAATCTCGTCCTTCTGACGCCGGATCTCGCCAGATCTAGAGGTTCTCACCGGTTCCAGTCGATTTCCCGGCGGCCAACATTGAAGACGGCGGTGAATGATGGCGGGATTTGAGATCTGGGGGCGGCGACAGATCTATGGGTGGTGAGGGAACAGAAGGGTTCCGGCGGGTTCGACGGCTTGAATCCCGACATTGGTAGGTCCGACAACGATGGAGAGGGTTGATCGGTGGCGTCGGCAGGGAAGCTCCGGCTAGATGGCGTCGGCCAGGGATTTTTTTTCTGAAGAAATGAAAGGCCAAAGAGAGAGGGGATAAAAAAGAGGTTTGGTTTTTGGGAGTGTGTAAAAAGAAAAATTAAAAGTTAAAGTGCGGTAGCGGGAATAGTATAGTGGGGTTTTTGATGTATTTGGTTGCTTATCCCAAAAATATATAGTTCAACATTGTTGCCCTAAGCATTTAGAATCCCTAATTTGCTCAGCTTTGCTCCCGCCCGCTATCCTTCCTTCATTTCTTTTAACCTTCTTTTTCTTTATTTCTATGGCTTTTCCAAATTTTTTTCACAAATCTTCTTTCCTTTCATGACTTTAATTTTCTAAACGTTGGCTTCTCATACTTGTCTAAGTCGGTTGTCTGTGAATGTAAAGAGTTAAATTTGAGGTGTTAAACAATAAAGATGAAAGTGTTCATAAACAACAAAAAGTAGAAGAAAAATGGTTTGAGAAAAGTTAAACCGGGTTTTTCTCGGTGCCCGATTTACAGTTATTTTGGCGGCATTTTCCGGCAATGACCGGCATTCCTCTTTACCGGAATTTTTAGTGAACTGGACCGGAACCTGCTCTGGTTTCCAGTTTTACCAGTTGAACCGGCCGGTCTGGTCTGGTTTTGATAACCTTAAAATAAACTACTATCAAATACTAATTTTTCAATTACTAGCTCTTCATATACATTTGGGACCTCTGTTCGTATCCCTCTGAGATGTGGCCGGCGAGAACCGAGATTTGCTGCTCGAACCGAGATCACGTGCGCCACCGTTGAAGCACTCAAAAACGCCGATAACAATGCGGGATTGATAAATGAACGTTTGAGCCGAGGTTTGGTTCGTCTGTGCCGATGATGAAGGAAACGATGAGGGAAACATCGAGAGAAATGGCAATTTTAGTTCTGTGTTTTTTAAGCTTTCTCACGACAGTGAGGTGTCTTCCGATGGAAACTGCCTTTTCACGGCCACGCAGAGACCGATGATGGCGCGTGGGACCGATGCATGGGATCTGATCTACTTTAGCACTTTTTGTTATTTCTCCGATGAGCGTCGTTTGTCGTTCCACCGCTAGAGCTCACCTTTTCTCCGAATCTCGCTGCCTTTTATGTTTTTCCATTTCTTATATAGTTCTGGACGGACCAAGCTATTGAAGTGGTGATGTCGTCGACTCTATTTATCATTTCCGATCAGATCGATGGAATTGAATCTAAATTTTTGTTTTCTTCTCCATTATGCAATTGATTTTCTTAATATTTCAAAATTTTTTTCAGGTTATTTGTTTTCTTCTCCATTATGCAATTGATTTTTTTAATATTTCAAATTTTGTTTTAGGTTATTTGTTTTCTTTCAATATGTGAGTGACAATGGAAAAATTCAACAATGATCTGGTGGAGTGTAGAGAAAAAGAAAAGGTCCCAATGTGATTTTTCTTGTTCTTTTAATCTGAAGTTAAATTTGGGGAAAATGAATCTGTATTATGTAATTATGAGTCGTTTGTATGAACAAAATTGACAATGGAGAATGCTTGAGATGGTGGCAATGGAATGAACTTTTACAAATTGCTTTTGTTTTGTATCTTTTTGACATCAAATTATAGTTTATAATTTTTTGACATTCAATGCATAAAAACTGAGTTTATAACATGTTTTAACATAAAAACATGAGATTATTGAACATTATAGGAGATTATAGGACGTTTAAAGCAGATTTTATGACGTGAAATTATAGGACATTATAAGTGAGGGCATTATACGACATTATAGGATATTATAGGACACTATACGACTTTTAAATGCATAAAAAATGAGGTTACAAAAGGTTTTAACACAAAAATACGAGATTATAGAACAAAAATAAGACATTATAAAAGATTATCGAAAAATTATAGGACATTATATGTCATTATAGGACATTTTAAATGCATAAAAATGAGGTCATAAGAGGTTTTAACACAAAACACAAGATTATAGGACATTATACGACATTATAGGACATTTCTATAACATTTTAGGAAATTATATGACATTATAGAAAATGTCTATAACATTATAGGAAATTTCTATAACATAATAGGATATTATTGTATGACATTATAGGACATTTTATATCATTTTAAATATATAAAACTAAGGTTATAAGAGGTTTGATACAAAAACACGAGATTATATAACATTATAAAACATTATACGACCTTGTAGGACTATATAAGAGGTCTTAACACAAAAAGAACAAAATATGATATTATTCGACATTATAGAAATTTCTATAACATTATAAGATATTTTACGACATTATAGGACATTATAGAAAACTTGTTGGTCTCTTTAGGCAAGATAACACGTGTCAGAGGGGGGGGGGGGGGTGTGAATGACCTTTTAGGTTTAAAAATATTTAATGCAGTATTTTTTATATCCTTTTTAAAGACACTCTCTCTGATCAGCGAACATTAGCTTCCGCTAATGCTGACATAACATGCGCTGAGAGATTTAGTCTCAGCATGCTTTTCAGTATGAAGGATTTAAATGCTCGATGAATGCGTGCACTGATGTATCAGCGTTACTGAGTATTCAGTGGGTTAGTTTAAAAACAAAGTAAGAAAATATCACCAGCGAGATTTTATCCTGGTTCAGCAGCCTGTGCCTACTCCAATCCCCGGATACCCTCTCTGAGCTTTAATCCACTAGTGTCTCCTTATCGGCGGAGAAGCCTTCTTACAGAGTTTTCCAGAGAACGAGTACCCTCCTCTTTCTCCTATTCTCTAACCCAACTGTTGGATACCCTCTCCAACAGTTTACTC
>CAOJBJ012706387.1:0-19075 GCA_948291685.1 Euphorbia celastroides
GAATTCATGTATGGAAAGTGTAAGTATGGGAGTGCCAATTGCTGGGTGGCCTATGCATTCGGACCAACCGAGAAACTGTGTTTTGATAAGTGAATGTCTTAAGATTGGTGTTGTTGTTAGAGAATGGGAAGGAAGAGATGAAATTGTGACCGCAGAGATGATTGAAACAAGTGTGAAGAGATTAATGGAGTCAAGTGAAGGAGTTGAAATGAGAAAAAGAGCAGCTCAAATAGGTGAATCACTGAGAAGATCAGTGGGTGAAGGTGGAGTTTCTAGGTTGGAAATGGATTCTTTTGTTTCCCATATTTGTAGTTGATTTATTTTATTGGTTGCTTCTTTTATTTTCTATTGTCTGCTATATTATGTAGGATTTTGTTATGTAAAGTGTGTAATGAGATATATTTCTTAATTAGAAAAAATAAAGATGATGATCGATCTCGAGATCAGATAGTGTTAGTATCTGGATACTTTACATGATGCTAAATGATATATTTTAGTTAATACTCTGGTTAAACACTCATAATTTCCTGTTCTGTTTGACATTAAAAATTTTTGTAACCTGCTAAAGAGAATAGTATATTCATTTTTGTAATTCCAGATTATAACAAAATAACCAATATCTTTATGATCATGTTTTTGTTATTAATGTACTTTTTTTTATAAAGGTAACATAGTGAGAGGGAAAAGGCAAGAGGAAACCACCGCCGTTATAAACTCTCCCTTAGACAATGTTATTAAACAAGAAATAGAAAACAAATAGAAAATTATGAAATCAAATAAACAAAGCTCCCACATCTCTTGTATATAAAGGTTTCAATTGCAGCCCTTTACTCATATTTCCCAAAATAAACTTTTTTAATATAACTTCGTACTTTATAGTGTGGAGAATACCGATAGTAAGAAGTTATGATTCATTGATATATTTCTTAGAAAATATAACAAAGGTTGCAAGTTCAATTCCAACCATCATCTAAATCAAAGTGTTGTATTATCCTATAAAATTGAAAACTCAATTTTTTAATAAATCATTTTGCCTTACCAGTACTCCCTAAGTTATCGTTGATCAAAATTCAATTATATATACCAATTGAATTTGATCAAGTGGAACATTCACTAGTTTATATAAAATTGTCTAGGGATCGAAACTTAGCTCCTTTATAAAAATCATACTTAATTATTCAAAAAAATTTCAATTATATATCGATATTAATGTACATCTTTTCAGTGACATGAGAAAAATGTATATCTTTATTTTGATTTCCAGGCGAAAGCTAAAGCTAGTTTTTTACCAAAAGTTTTATTTATTGAAAACATTGATTCTTACTCTGAAACTACTAAAGCTAAGCTTATGCGGAAAGGTGCTAAATGAAAAAGTATATTCATTGAACATAAGAAAATATTTTTGGAAAAAAAAAGAAATATATGAGTTGAATACAAGTGTTGGCTGGATGGTACAAATTTCTCTGTTTGGTTTATTTCAGTTCTTTGAACAACTATTTTCGATTGTAGTTTACGTGTGATGACAAGGAAAGTGGTCTACTTCCTACAAAATCCAACACAGTACCCACTCTTCAATAAAAAAAGTACTTAAATTAGTTGAGATTCGGCCTATCAAACTTTTATTGTAACTAATAAACAACTTGCCCAATTCAATTTAAATCATTTTAAATAATATATAGTCCCTTATCATATGAAAAAGACAGCGACCCGACCTTATCTACTCATATCATTTTGCTCTGCATATGTTTCGCACATGAAAAAAATATGTATTCTTTTCTTAATTTTCTAAATTCTTTTCTGTAATGGAAAAAATTTCGGAACTCTACTTCCTTAGTAACGAGATGGGGAAAAAATCACATTAGGATAACCTTGTGAGTGTTACATGACTTTAAGGAACGAACTCACACTCAATTGAAAACCTTTTTTACGAGAAAAGCTTACCAGTTGAACTAATTCTCAAGTCTAGCTTGAGTTTTGGTACTTGTACACTTAAATTTAGAAACACACTTTCTTAGGTGAATTGAATGTGAAATTAGAGGGATGAAAAGAAAAGAAACAATGGAAAGGAAATAATCAACCCCATTTTTAGTTAACTTTTATTTCTCAAATTGCTTTTCTATAATCCACTAAGCAAGCTTGATTTTGTTTTTCAAGATGATTTCTTCCACGTCGTGTGTGCTCTTTTTTATTTATTAGTTTAGAACATAGATTCACTAATTGAGTTTTTTTTTTCTTTTTCACAAAAGGAGCAATCGGACCGAAAAATCTTTTTGGTAAACTGGGTGTGTTGAAAAGCAAATATCAACATATTGTTGATAATTATTTAGTCCTATTTTATTATTATTTTCATTTATCACTTGAGCTATATATCCCATTGCGTATTCGTATACGTTGTTGATAAAATTACTCTAATATATGCATAAAACCATAAATTATTTGTGTTGGCTTCCGAGTTAATTAAAATCGAACGGAGAGCTGAAATTTGAAAGGTAGTTGACTCTAGGTAAAAGTCCACAAAAGAGGAAGTTATATGTCAGTGAGTGAGTTAGAGTCCAGTAATAAACAACCAACGGATGAAATGCAAGAAAACAATAAACCAAACAAAATACAAAAGTTTTTACGTGGTAAAGAGTAAAGCCACATGACTTTTCACCGGGTCTGCCACTACTCTTTTTATTGATAAATGTTGAAGGTAGATAACTCCAATACTATGATATACAAGTATACAATTAACCAATGACAACCACTAATCGAGATAAATAAAATACAAGCAAGAAATGTAGACAACAACCAGATGGGCAAAACTGCTCTCAATCTGCCCATAAACGAAAAATGTCATTCTAGAAGTTACCTTTGAAATCCAACATCAAGAACCCGCAAACAAATTTCACGGAGATCCGATGGGGTCTCGATGAAAAGAAGCTGAAATTTTTCCTTTCTTTTTTTTGAATAAAGCTCAACATATTTTCTGCATTGACTGAACCTCTCAGCGTGAATTTAAATTAGTGGCAAGTGTCACTTCAACAAGGAACGCTGAGTGACTTGTTATTTATTAAGTTGCGCAAATACTGACCGAGAAGGAACTCAGTGTATGCGCCTTTTTTAACTGGGTTATCTTTTTAACTGAGTTTTTACAATTTTACTCTTAAAGTTTAACTGTGCACTAATCGTGAGATAAAATGAGAATATTTTGTTTGGAAGTTGTTTGTTTATAGTAGGTACAATTATTGATGTAGATAAGAGGGCTCTAGCCTATTTGGAGAGGGCGGATCGCGAGATTTAGCTTTTCGGGTTTTTCGGGTCTGTTTTCAGAAAGTTCCGATTTTCGCGCAAGAGTAGAGTTTTTCGATCGGAAACGGTCTTCTGAGCAGAATCCATCGCTTTGCCATGATCCCCACCCTCTCGGGCCAAAAAAACGTAGTTTAGGCCCTCAAAACGGCGTTTATCTGTTTCTAGCGGGTTTTGTTATTTTTATTTATTTGAAGGACTTTTTTGTCTTTTTATTTTTATGTTTCCTGTTAACCCTAGACTATTTAAGGGTTGTTTTGGCTGCGTTTTGGACAGTTCTTTTGATTGAATAATAGATTGAACGGCAAGTTTGCCAAATTCTCTATGTTTTTCCATTCATTGGCAATTAGAGTTTTATTGTCGGGCTTGGTTCTTTCGTTTGTCATCCTATTTGAATAATCCGTTGCGTCAGTTATCCCAACAGAAAGGAGGCCACATTAAATGCACTCGTACCAAAAAGGCACGACGCACAAAGAGAAGGGAAAAGCTATGTTCTGATAAGCCGCGAAACCTTGTACCTACTCTCATCAGATTAAGCCACGTCAAAGTCAAAGAGTCTAATTTCAGCCTAATCTCTTTCAACGGGTCAAATTAGCATAAATCAGAGATCAATTTTGGATTGAAGAAAGCTTTGTTTCACAATGCACTGAAGATTAATCCAGATTAATCCTCAACAGCTACAAAACGAACACTTGAAACTTTGAAGAGTATAAATAGTTAGAAGAACAACTGAAGAGTTATTGAATTTCGCAATAGCTGAAACTCTGCCAAATTCAAAGCTCAAAAGCAAAAAGTTGAAGAAGCATCAATTCTCATCAGCTTAGAAAACTTTGTGAAAACTGTCAGATCAAATATTTATTGAAAATATGATTATAAGTTCATCACACTCTGTGTTGAACAAAAATTTGTTAATCAAATACTGAGTAGACTGATTGAAGAGGTTATCCAATCAGTGGGTTAGAGCTAGATTATAGAAAATGGTACTCTGTATTGGGAAAAACTCTGTAAGAAAGTTTCTTTACGGATAAGGAGCTCACTAGTGAATTAAAGCTTGGAGAAGGTATTTGGTAACTGGATTTAGGCACAGGTCGCTGAACCAAGATAAATCGTTGAGTGAAGTTTACTTGACTATTAAACCTCTTACTTTATTACATGCATTCTCACTGCTTGTCATTTGCATTACCTACTCGGCACTAACGATAGTCTACTGATTGACTTCAAGACAACCCAGCCAAAATTGATCGAAGCAACGACATTGTATCACTATATAGGGAGAAAAGATATGTAGGCAATCAGTGAAATAACCTTAATTCATTGAGATGCCTTTTCGGGTTATATGTGGGTGTTTAACATGTTATCTGAGCCATGAGCGATTTTTTTGAGCCAACCCCATGATGTTAATGATGATAATTTGTTACTTAATTGAATATTATGATTTTTCAAGTAAGATTAGACAGAAGTTGTCTCGCGTAGCAACGATTCTGGGTTCAACTCGCACTCGTACAAGCTTCAGGCCACCAGTACATGAATTTTTTAACAATTTTTATTTTTCTGCGATTTGGAAAAAATACGGAATACCACCACCAGTACTGGACCAGCACAGCTGTCCTATGGAATAAAAATATTGTTGGTAAATTTCCATTGGTTTGTTTAATTATGTAGATCTAATACGGTTTTTTAATATCTAATTTTTTAAGAGCTTAATTACTTACAATTAAGACTTTGCAATTAAACTATTTCGAGCTGGGTTCCCTCTTGCATACTAGTATAAACCATACATCTTGTTGTTATGTAATGAAGATATTTTATTTGAGAAAGAGTTGTTACGTACATTTTATGTAAATTAACCAACTCCATTCACATCTTTCAATCTTTAAACTCATACACTGGAGAGCTTTTAAATGGTTCCTGCAGATCTGAGCACAAATTTTTCTCCTTTCAGTAGAGGCAAGTTATTTGAATTCATGCTCTTATATGAATTATTGATACCATGTATGTCATTTGTTTTTGGAGAAAGCTATATATCTCTATAAATATATATTGATCTATTCTTCGTTTACTAATTTTCTGCTCAAATCATCAAGTGTTGTTCATGAACGGGATTTACTTTATAGGAGTCAATCAAGAATAAAGTTAAGCAGATCACTTAAGTTGGAGTGAATTTGGATTACTTCAATTTGTTTCTTTTTAGCCTTCACATTATTACTTCAATAGTGGCTATCTTAATTTGAGAGCAGATGGTAAATCATAAATGAACCTATTTAATTTTTTTGCTGTTCACTTGTTTCTTCAATGTCTCACGGTATAAATTTTCCTGTCGGGTTTGATAATATTCGGGTTTTACAGAGGAAAATAGGTAATAAATTGGAACTATACAAAGCAGCACTGAGCAATGGCTGGAGAAAAGCCAAAAACATATACAAGAAATCAAGAATGAGATATGGAACTGTAATAACACCAAGAGGGGAGACTGCTCTTCACATTGCAGCTTCAGCCGGTCATACTAATTTTGTGAAAAATTTGGTTTGGGAAATGAGCGATTTAGAGATGAAAATGGAAATGGAACAAGGGGAGACAGCATTTCATTGTGCAGCAATGTCAGGAAATGTTGAAACTGCCAAAGCAATTGCTAGAAGGAATGGCAATCTTGTAAAACGAAAGGACGGCGGCAATGGCTTGGCGGTCCAAATGGCAGTTGATAAGGGGAATAAGGAAATGGTGAGATATTTGGCTGCAGATTCTGCTTATCTTGAAGAGATTGCTGTCCCCAGAAGTTTTCTCCAAGATTTGATTTATTCGGAATTATACGGTAAACTACTAATGTAATTTATGGATTGGGATTATTGAAGTTGAGAAATGGTAAAATCGTACATTTTAGTCAATCTCATCTATTCATCATACTTAATGGTTCGGATTTATATATAGTTGTTAGTATCGTCCACAATGAAAATCTGAGCAATCTGAAGTCAATGGATGGATGAGACCGACTAAAATGTATAACTTTACCCATTTTCCAGCTTTAGAGAATCCATACACGTATTATGTCACATGATTACCTTTCTCTTTGTTTTAGTCATTTATTGATCGATTGTGTGACTAGATGTTGCGTTGGAAGTGGCAAAATCACTTGTATCACAATCTAAACGGATAAACGAAGAGGCTGCACTAAAATCATTAGATCTGTCTGTGTGCTCACTTCAGGTTAGCTCCTTGTGGTCCACTGATTCACGGACCTATTGAAAGGTTCTCCTATCTACATTCATATTTGTGGCTCAAACTACATTTGTTTGTACATGTTTTCAACTAATGAAATTAGGCAGGCCGCAAGGGATAAGTTTGTGTTCAACTGTGCCATTGAGCTAGTTGAATTGCTGTGGAATGGAGTAGCATCAGATGGCAGAAGACTTTCTAATCTTGTTAATGCTGACTGTCGATTAAATGATATAAATCCTATGATAGAAGCTGCAAAACACGGGAATCTGGAGTTCCTGTATCCGGATGTTTTATACGCTAGTGATGGGGACAGTCATACTATGAACCGTCATATTGATGTATTTACATATAGGTTCAGATAAATCAAAACTAACCTCACTAGAAGATGATAATGGAAATCCTATGCTTCATATGGCTATAACTTCACCACCACCTATCCTACTCAACAAAATCCCGGGGGCTGCTCTCCAATATATATATATATATATATAACACTTTTTCTTCTTGTTATAAATTTTATATCAAAGATTTCACTAATACAAATATTCGTGACAGTAACATTTTTGTTGTCACAATAAACACTTTTTTGTGACAATAATTTTTGTAACAGAGAAATTATTATCATTAACTCCGCATTTTCTGGTAGTGTCTTACAGTTTTAAAATTTTCTGATGGACTTTCATAGTCTAGTTGGCATAATTGAGAACCCTTCATAGATAAAAGGATTTTAGGGTTTCAAGATACTCGCTTCAAGTGGAGTTTGATGAAGTAAGGATCGGAGACTAAAGCATGTCATGTTTTCGATACAACTTTGAACCTCAATACTGTTGCTGACGGCGGCCGGAAAAGTATATCGGCATTTAAGTCAAATTGTTTCTTCTCTTCATATTATCGCCGCCGGTCTATTTAAGTGTTTATAAATAGGGGAGTGGGAGAGTTTTTAAGTGTCACAAATTCTAGTTTGATAAAGGGATTGAATTCAAAAATCAAAAATTAACGTTTTGAATGGATTGCATTGTTAATATCCTGATTTTCATTCAAAAAAAATATTGTAAACTTTTAAGAAAAATTTCAACTATCCAATCAGTTTAATTATATGGATATTTTTTTTCATCAGTTCAATTTAGTTTTTTCATTAAATTTTTTTTACAGTATTTGCTGGTTTTGAAATTGATACTCTTCAAATCTCCTACTCTTAACGTTGAGATAACTGTTTTAGCTAATCTATATATTACTAAAAGCAAAGAAGTAATTATTTACTTTGTAACCCTTAGATATTTAATTAAAATTTGAATTTTTAAAATTCATAATATATCAAAAAATGAATAATTTTAAAATACACACCAAAAAGGTCCAAATCACGTCAAATGTAGGATGGTATAATTTACATTTTTCATTAGATAGTTAATAACTTTAAAATTTAAAAAATTTAAATTGTAAATTCATAATATAACAAAAAAATAATTGTGAATAGTTTCAAATTCACATAAATTTTTTTAAATAAATTCAAATGTAGCAAAATCATATCTATCCCTATTAATTTTACGTAAAAGTATGGGATGAAGAAATCACCAAAAATTTTTAAAAAGATTTACCATAGATTAGATTTAATATTGATGTTTAAAGATTATGATATTATCTGATTATCTTATCTTTTTTTTTTTGTTTACAGATTATAATATTTTTAAAAATATTATAGTATTTTTAATAATCAAAAGTGTTATATTTTAAATGCTATTAGTTTTTATGCTTTAAGTATAAAAAGAAATTCAAGTTTCATTATCTGATAACTAATATATTGAAATTACTTTTCTAAACATTTTTTAATCGATCTAATTTTCTTTTAATTTTCATTTATTTTTTTTATTTTAAAGTTATAATTTTTTCACAACTTAATTAATTTTTCACCTAATTAGTATAAAGGTAATGCTCATTATTAAAATATTTTTCTCTTATAACCTAATTAGTGTAATAAAATTATATTTCTAAACATATTGTTAAAATTTAAAAATAAATAATAATATTTGTGATTATAACGTGAAAATATTACTTTAAATCAATTGAATTCAAATGATATACCATCGCACGGGAAAATAGTATAACAATGAATTCTTTTTAGAAGACTACCAAAATGAAGAATTTCAAAAAGAAATTAGAAGCAAACGTACAACCAAACTCTATTTATAATTCAAAAATATAACTGACAGATAATTTGAACCATACAATTACACAAATTCTCCTTCTCTACAATATAAGAAGCGATGCTCGTTCCTAAACTGGAAAAAACTGCCGGCGGCAGAAAAATGAGGAAAAATGGCGACTTCCCCAACGATGTATTAGCTGATATACTTTTCCGGCTTCCGTCAGCAACTGTGTTGAGGTTCAAACTCGTTTCAAAATCATGGTATGCTTTAATTTCTGATCCTAACTTCATCAATCTTTACTCTAAAAAAGTATCTCCGAACCCTAAAATCCTTTTGTCCTTAACTTTCAGCAATCGTTCCGAATTCGGTCTTTTAGACTATGAAAGCCCATCCTTTAAAACCATAGGACCCCTGAGCTTCCCTAGGGAAACTTGTGATGTTCAACCTTTTAAATTAATAGGTTCAAACTTTGGATTAGTTTGTGTAGCCACTAGCCATTGTGGAGGTTTTTATATTTGGAATCCTACCACTCGAGAGTCTAAGAAAATACCGGATTTTGATGATAGATCGACTGAAGAAAATGATTATCTCCATGGGTTTGGGTATGATCCGGTGTCTAATGATTTCAAGATTGTTATATCGTTTTATCCCAAAAATTATGTCACCAAATTATCGATCACATACAATATTTACTCTTTGAAAAAAAATTCTTGGAAGAAAATTGTATCTCCCCTTCAATATTATTACAATCCTTGGAAATTTCCCACCGAATGGCAAGTTTCGACCCGTCCTACAGAATATGATTGGCTAGCTTATACTCGTCCTACTAATAAAAAAGAACCGAAAAATGGCGCTGCTACAACCCTAGCCGCGGTTTTGAATGGAATATTTCATTGGGTTGTTAGGGTTCCGAATGAATTTGATCCTCATATTATAGCCTTTGATTCTTCAAGAAATACATTTCGTAAGCTGCGAATATCCGATGAAAAATCAGGGAAGCTTCAAATGCCTGCAGCCCCTGATAAGGCGCGCGGTGTTGTAACCTTGTTAGAACACAAAGGTTGTCTTTGTCTTTTTTGTTCGACCGATGCATCCTTGGATGCAAAAGAGATATGGGTGATGAAAGAGTATGGTGATTACAAGTCCTGGACTTATTTGCTTAATGTTTTCGGGTCGACATGGGGCATTAGCTCGGGTTCTCTTTGTAAGCCTCTATGTGTTACAAGCAAGAACGAAGTAGTTATCCATACTACCTACGGGGTAAAATGATGGTCTAGCGGAGAGGCGGTTTCGAGCTATTTTACAAATGTCGGAGCACACGAAGAAAAGAAAACCGGTGAATATCTCGCAGGGGAAGGAACAATTTATGGGGCAGCTTTGATTGATGAGACTTTGATATCACCGATGGATATTGTTGCTCGTAAGAGTATATTATCAAAGTCGATGTCAAATTGTTGCTTTTGTTTAAAGAAAGTGGTGGCTGGAATACTCCAAACTGGAACTTTTTGTTGTGTTTTTTTGCATTGCTGTACTCTTTTTTGTTATAATAAATGTTGTAATTAGAATTTATTTAATTATGAAGTGATTTTTAGTTAATTGTTTGCAACTTGTGTTCTAGCTTGCTTTTAGCTCTTTCAAAATATTATCATAACGTGCCCGAAATAGTTCGTAAAGGGTCAAGTAAATAGCCCAAGAACTACTCGGATATTGGGTCAGTTGCGCCCTTTAAACGAACTTTATTTTTTATTTTAACACGAGTCTAGAACATCGAATGAACTTTTAAAATAAACATAAAGAATGAGGGAAAACACATTAAGCAATATGTAACCTGTAATGAAACAAAATTAATTAAATAAAGCTACAACACACTAGCACCTGAATTGATTTCATTAAGTAAACATGGTCCATATTCTCATTTTATGTTGTTTCTCCATTTGAAAGAAATCACCTATTTCTAGAAATAATGTCTCCATTCATATTAGAAATAAATCAATAAATAAAACGAACACATAACAAACATGTACATCGTAGGGGACACCAATTTTGGAAACATGAGAATTTTTCTCTCTCTTCTACATATCTATCTCGCTTCTACTTGTCCGCTGTATGTTGAAGTGAAGAAGGTGATGCACCCATTTGAGGTGAACCAAAAAAACAGTTCCAAGGATGAATTCGATAGGATGCACGACTTGTTGACAGTAATCCTTTTCTTATTAAAAAACCGAGAGTCCGTGTTGTTATGGGTTAGACATCCTAGCAAAAACTAAAACAAAAACCATGAACCGAAAACCAAAATAGAAGTGTTTCATTTCTACATATAGTATTTGTGATCTTCAACATCATCTTATTATGGTTTCAATGATAATGAAATGTCAGAACATTTTATCCTTCTTAGAAGATGATGGTGTTGGAGATAATGGTCAACCGGCCTATTTTCGGGTGAGACTTTTGATTCCTTTGTGAGAATCAATAATGCATGGTATTTTTAATCTAATTTTCTTACGTATTTCAGAGTCTGAAGGATTTGATAATCATGCATATGGGGACCCGAGAAAGAAAGTTAAATAAGTTGAATGAAACCAAATTCTGGAGAACCGAGGTGTTGTTTGAGGTGAAAAATATTACTTTTAATTTTCACATTATGCCTTACAAATTAAGTGGCTCGGTGGCACTAACTTTTGAATTACTTCAGCAAATGACAGAAATTATTGAGCAACACAAATTGATTGGTACGGAAAATATTTCAGACAATTCGGAACTTATTACAAGAATCACAGAACTGCAACTGTGGATGAAGGTTTACATACTCACACAGTACACACATTTTTTTCCTTTTTTGCTTGTGCTCTTTTGTAGCTATTAATTCTTCCTATATAAATGTAGGAATTCAAGAGGGTATTGCAAGAATATGAAAGGAAGCAACAGAACAAATTCATCGAGTTTACTGCATACGATTTATTCGTGAAAGAACACAAAAATCTAATGGAAAAAGGGGAAAAATGGATGAGAGATACTACAAATTCGTGTATGATTGTTACAGCACTTATAACAACTATAGCATTTGCAGCTGCAATCACTATACCAGGAGGCAATAGAGACAACGGATATCCTCATTTTTTGAGTGAAATTCTTTTCAAAGCTTTTACAATCGCAGATTCAATCTCGATGATATCCTCAACTACATCACTGTTGAATTTCTTGTCTATTCTGACAGCTCAGTACACTATTGATGACTTTCGATGGTCATTGCCTAACAAGTTAGTTATTGGGCTTTCGACACTTTTCATATTGATAGTGGCAATGATGGTAGCTTTTGTTCTATCTGTTTTTAACATTTTCAAAAATAGTCCTATGTGGTTAGCTATTTCCATTGCTGTTGTTTCGTCCGTGCCAATAATTCTGTTTATAAGGCAGCAGTCTACTCTGTACCTTGATGTCCTCCGGGCTACCTATGCATCTTATTCCCTTTTCAAATCGAAAAAGAACCTGTACTTTCGAATCACGTCCTTTTATGGAAGCTTGCCCAGAAGTCATAATAAATATCTGCCATAGTTGATCAAGTTGATGTAACTCTGTATTTCTTTTGGTGTAGTGAACACTGTTGCTGTGTTTGAACCAACTTTTTTTTAAAAGGCTTTCAATTTATTTTGATTTATTTTCTGCAGAAAATTTGTAACTTTTATTTGTAAAAAGAATCGAATTCTTGAAAGAATTAGACTTCTAGATACACCCAATAAATTTAGCATGTATGCAAAAAGTGTTATTAGAAACATTATAAATATTATGGGTGGGTCTTACCTATTAACTTTAACTTTTTGGTAAATAATTTGCATGAGATAATATGAGAGTGTCTTTTTCCGAGAACTGAACTCCATTATAGGTGCATTTAATATGCATCTCTCGACCCCAATCCTTTAAATCATTGGACCATTCAGGGGTTCGAAAAATAATACACGAATGGTATTTTTAGTTATCAATACTGAGGGTACTATAATATATTTTCTAAGAATTGATTGAGTTACTAAAAGACAATTTCTTATTATTTGAGCAAGAAAAGTTGTATCCCAGGCTTCAGCGTTTTAGATAAAATACTGTTAAAGCCATTGCAAGAAGAACACTTACAATGTAGCGTAACAATTAACAATCCAATCTTTCCATTGTCGCTGTTTCTATGGAATCTTTCACCAAACTAACCTGCAAAAGAAAATAGCAATAGTACGAATCGAATATTTCCAGATTAAGAACCGATGCATAAGAAGATTAAGTTACAATTCTTCATTATCTAATTGACTTAAAGAATCATGAAACAACCAATCTTTAGAAGAGACAAACCCCTAAGGTCTATGAAAAAAAAAAGATAAATTACCGAAGAGTGGCCACCGTTGAGCTAGGATTAAGATAGCTGAATAAATTGATAGGAACAATACGATGATGCAAAGAAATTGTCATAAATCTTCCTTTGCTTTCCTCTTCGGATTTTGGAGTATCAGAAGAGGAAAGACAAAGAAAGAACTATGAGCGAATCAATCTTTTGGAAGAACTAATGTTGATTGTCCTTGGAACTTTATGCCACTGCAGCAGGTTAGGAGATATTATGTTTCTTGTACTTGAAGAATACGAAAGAGTACTTGAGCGGTATTTATTTGTCTTTTAGGCTGAGAAGAAACCAATTGAAATAGCTACTCGTGCTGATGTGGCACTATTGTAATTTTTCAAAACTTATAAACTTTAGGACTAATGCATACTTAGCCTACATTAAGTGAAAATGCATGAATTTTTATTAAAACCATATTTGGCCGAAAAATGGTGTCTTTTCTAATATTTTCATGTCTGCAATTTTTTGATTGATTTTTTAGTAGTAAAACTTACTATGCCATTCGATCCAAAGCGTCAAAAACTCGTGGGAAGTGTTGGCTGGAGTCTAGAAGTTGTCAAGAAAATGTTGAAAATTTCAAATATTCTTCCAAATTTAGCAACAATTTTTTGCAATACTACTGTTAGAAAAACCGTCACCAAAATCAGGATGAACGGATTTCTCATCTTTTGGCGACAGATTTCAATTGCGTCGCAAACAATCTGGCATTTAAAATATGGCAAAGTAGTAAGGGAAAAGATTCTTTAAAGTAACTTTAAAGTAGGAGATAGATAGACACAAAAGAAAGTGAGAGAAAAATTTTTGTTGGAAATTGTATAATTAACTTAAGTCATTAAAAATAATTGATGAATTTTACTTAAATATTCTTTAAAGTTGTTTTTGAACTTTAGAGAATCCTAATCCAAATATAAAATGGGTTGATTTTTAACTTCAATTCAGTCAAATTTTTGTCATAACCATTTTTACCAAATTTACAATGTCATTGACAAATTCATATGTTCCATATTTCCTTTTTCTTGTCCTCCCTATCAAAAGAAAACGAAGGAAGATGAGGTTGGTGTTTGATATTTTGACTCTTGAAGGTTTCTTTAATTAATTACTCGAAGATAGAGCTTTGTTGTTGCAGCTATTTTGCATAATTTTATAGTTTTACATAAATATTTTGTATTGGAAGTTTATTGCAAAGTATCCAAGAACATGCCCAAAGCTCTCACACGTTCATTGAGAGTAATTTTAAATTAGTTAAGTTATAAAAATGAAAGACTTTTGTTGGAATAAAAGCAGCAAGGAGTCATAACTAGAATTTTACGTCCAATCAAAATCATCAATTGATTTTGTTATACTGAGAAAAATTAATTGGTTTCTTGTTTTAATTATTATATCTGGAGTTAAACCACAACTTTTACAAAAAAAAATAAAAAATAAAAATAAAAATAAACATTAGCCATGTTATGGTATATCGACTAAGTTGGCACCTCGGATATCCGTTTCCCAAAGCAAAGATTCGGGAATCAAAAAGTTTACGATCAATTTATATTCTCTGAGTATTTTTTCAAAACTATTGGTAAAACTAAGCCTCTTATATATACGAAGTAAGATGAAGCATGTGTTGAACAAGATATTTATCTCAAGATAACAACTAAAAAACAACAGAGCTTTTCCCGCCAAACCCATCGGGACCCCTGAATTTATCTATTTTTTTGTACGGTATCCCTGAACTTTCAAAAGTTTATCTCATCACTCTGAACTTTCTAAAAGTTTCTCTCATCCCCTTCAAAAACTTTCAAAAGTTTATCTCACCCCCTAGGTTTCACGTGTCGACTTTTAATTGGTTTGACTTTTCAAATATGTCATCCAATCAAAAGTTGACACATTGTATCTAGGAGAGTGAGAGACACTTTTTAAAAAGTTGAGGAGGATGAGAGAAACTTTTGAAAGTTCAGGAATGCAGGACAAAAAAGTTGACAAGTTCAAGGGAGGTCTACATACATTTGGCAGGACTTTTCCTAAGTGAAAAAGTTTGAAACATATTTAAGACATTCTTCATTTAAGTTTCAGAGATAAATTAGATTAGCAATTTCTATAGTTCGAACACTTTAATAAAACAAGAATTATAGAACTAGATCCATAAAATCTCCAAGTACTTGCATGTGTATATTTAACTAGAAATTGAGTGCAATAAATATGCGTATTTTCATTTTTTCAAACAAAAGAAATTGAGCTGTTAAATGAAACTTGGAGGACATTCAAGTAAATAGTTTTTGGTTCATTAAACTCTCACTAGCCATATATTTCTTCATGGCTTAATCTTTTACAGCTAAACTCTCTTCTTCACTTTCTTTTTTGATAGTCTTGTGTAAAATAGAGGAAAAAAGCTTTCTAGGAGCCCCTTTCCTTTCACTCTTTTTCTACAATCACTGGCGTAAGAAAATTTGCAGATGCCCTTGCTGCGGATTCGTCTGGTCATTGAGAATCGCCTCTTTTGCTTGAAAGCAGTCGGAATTTCTACCCGTCTACCAAAAGAGATACCTCTACCATTTTCCCTTGTTAATCCATTAGCCTATGGAATGCTGTGATGGTGTAAAAATTTGACATCACTTTCCTTCACCCACAAAAGACTCGAGTTTCTGTAACCAATTCACGTATTGACCTTGTTCTTTTTTACTTAAATGTTGGAGCAGAAAACTTATAAGGCTTTCACTGATTCCCTTTGCCACGAGGTAGTCCTTTAGCGCAGTTTGTAGAGCAGGGTCCAGAAAACCGCAAAACAATGATAACTAAGACACCAGAACAGAAACCAAAAAACATACAAAGTTTAGTACATCACGACCCCTGGAACTTGTCCCTAATAGTCACTCGCCCCCTTGAACTTTCAAAAGTTCCTCTCATTCTCCAAAACTTGTCCAAAATAATCTCTCGCCCCATAAACTTGTCTAAAACGGCACCTCCAAACCTTGGAATTTCACAAGTCAACGTCTGGTTGGATGACATTTTCGAAAACTCAAGCTAATCAAAAGCTGACACGTGGAGTCAAACTGGTTATCTTTTGCAAGTTTAGGAGGTTAAGAGGAGCTTCCGAAAGTTCAGGGGGGGTGAGAGGCTATCTAGGACAAGTTCAAGGGTTTCCAGATACATTAGGCCAACACAAAACATAAATCCTTCAGTTGCAAACAAGATACCATCACCCGAAACCAACAGTAGTATCTAATTACATCGGAAAGAGATCCGATTTTTCAAGGTTGAGAATGAGCTTTAAGGGATATTTCTGGTGAAAATGATAGTATTAAGATGGTAAGAAAAATACAGTTGTTTGGATTTAGTTATAATGTCAAGTTCTGCTTTGTGCGTAGAGAGCGAAATTCAAATCCTGAGGGGATTCGGGGTTATGCTCATTTCCATTGTGTCTTTGTTCTTTGATCTCAACCCTCTAATCTCATTAGTTAACTCAAGAAAAGTTAGAGAATAGCAGCAAGTGTTACAGTGTCTCAGCAGCAGCTGCAACAGAGTCAGATAGGACATTCAAAACACAACTCCTGAAAAGCTAGGCAGTCTAGGTCCCTCAAAAATTTTAAAACTAAGTTTCCTATTTCTAGCGACAATCACGGTATCTCATTTGCTAGCAGGCCTCTCCTCTCATCATTATTTTCCAATCTAACTTGAATGTACTTATATTCAATTCCATCGAGGAAAGGTTACAAGTGATAGGCAGGTGATTACTAATTGATTTAAAAGGTTTCTAGAGAAGCGAATAAAGGCTTCATCAAAGAATTAACCAAATTAGAAGGTTAGTTGTTAGCTTATCAATTACTTGTTTTATGTTAAGTTTTTTATGTATCATCTTATTCTAGTTGAATTGAATGGTACATAACATAAATCCATAACTCCTCTTACTATTAATGTCCTTTTTGATATCCTGAGTATGTAATTACAGTTGTGGAATGGTATTAATTGTTTATGTCTAAAATGAATCTAATTATCCACATATACATAATAAGATCCATAGGTTGGTATCTATGAGAAAAATATAAAGATTGAAAATATTTGAACACACACATAGAAGGAATGCCATAGAAGATGGCCAAAACCATTAATTGAAAATCTGATGCTTTCAGTCCGGGCCTGTTTGGAATGAATGTCAGAGTTGTTGTCCCTAAAAGTAGGTCTCACAAACTTCTCATATAACAACATATCTTAGTTTTGGATAATGCATTTTGGTAATTCATACTAATAAATTGAGAACTATCAAAACTGTTTTCCCAAAACTATAATCTGCTGGTTATAGGGAAAGGTTCATAATGGAGCTTTTAGGCACAACAACCAGCAAAAATAATCCCAAACTGCCTTTCTTGACCTTGAACAGATGCAATATCTAAGCTAGGTTGCTAGATTCCTCAAAATTAGCAAAATCAAAGAAGGTTTGTTGGATAATGTGAAACAGAAACTAAACGAAAGCTTCTGTTGGCATTGGGTAAGGCACAACAGTAGCAAATTTGTTGGAGCTTATGTTTTAGTTTCTATCAGCTTTCGAGAGATATAATCACACCTTCCAGGTGTAAACAACTTTTAATAACATAACAAATCATTAATTTATCCACATTTCCTCCAAAACAGAATGGTAGGATTATTCTCAGGGAGAACAATGAATTTCATGGAACTCACCCATCAGCACCCACAAGTAGATCCAAGGAAGTAAGAAAAGTTCAAACAGCACAAGCAAAACATAATCCATCCATAGAAATCAATAAGCAAGAAGCTCAACGCAATCACCACACAAAAATTCCTATAAAGACTGAACACTGGCGCTTTCAGAGATAAGAAAAAATCTCAATAATATGGTATATTTGAACAAAGATCATAAAATATAGGCTAAATGCATAGATAGCCCCTAAATTTGGAACAATTTGCCCAGGAGTGCCATGTTTCAGCGTTAAAAATGTAACAAGTTGCCCAGGACTGCCATGATTCAGTTTTTGGCTCGCTTGACTTTTCACTTATGCCATTTTTTGCCCTCCAGCTAGAATCTGACATGTGTCATTTAGGGGAAAACTAGTGCAATCTTTTAAAGTTGAAGGTGGCCAATTGGTGCCCAGGGTTCATGGGATGTTTTTAAAATTCACGGGCACTAGGCTATTTGTGCCAAATTTAGGAGGTTAATGATGCATTTGTCTAATGCAATACAGAGAAACTTAGATAATCCCTAAAACATTCAAATTGATCTTCATTTAACTAAACAAAGGGGAAGATAAACTGACCTGAAGAAGGGGCCCCTATAGGTGGAGGGAGTAGGGCAGGCGGTAGAACTGAAATAGGAGACATTGTGGACATCAAATTGATGCAAGTTGTTACTATTGACATAAAATCCGCAATCAAACTGCAAAAAGGAGCTCAATCCCGGCTTTTTCACACAAACTTTGATGGAACCATCTCCCCTAGACGAACCTAACAAAGCTGAAACAGCGATTTCTTCGCCGGACTCGCAGTATCTGCGCAGCACAACATCTTGTGAGTGGGATGAATCCCAATCGACCACAAAATCTCCCAAAGATCCGCTTTGATTTCCCTGTAAATCACATTCAATTTTCTCAATAACATTTCGCCCAGAATTCGAAATTGAAGCGTAAAAATGGTAAACGGGAGGGAAGAGAAAAGAGACCGATAAAGGAGAAGAGAGTTCATGGTTGATTTCGGCCTGCAAGAGTTTGCGCAACTCCACATCCTCAAGTGACTGTCGAAACCGCCGCAGAATTTTGGTGGCTCTAGCCATTCCCCCGTCTGATGTTTTACGGGCGTTTTTGTATTGTTTATTGGTTATTTGAATTATTAAGAGTAGGTAAGAGTTGTTTTTTTTTTTTCTTATAAACTAAGTTAATAAAAAGTAATTTAATTAGTTAAAATTTAATTATAAGTAGATTACAGGGAAATTGTTCTAAATATACACTTTTTAAAACTTAAGTATCACACCACTACTCTCCTACCTTTGCTCACAAATCCTAACCAAATACTACCTAGTCAAAACCTTTTGTACGTTCCAATCAATTTGCAACAACACCACCCT
>CAOJBJ012706814.1:0-11047 GCA_948291685.1 Euphorbia celastroides
GGATTAGAGCATAGGATATGAAGGAGGGTACTTTGTATCTGGAAAGCTCTGTGAGAGAATAGGAGAGAGAGGAGGGTACTCGATCTCTGGAAAACTCTGTAAGAAGGCTTCTCCGCCGATAAGAAGACACTAGTGGATGAAAGCTCGGAGAGGGTATCCAGGGACTGGAGTAGGCACGGGCTGCCGAACCAGGATAAATCTCGCTTGTGAATTTTCCTTACAGGGTCTGTCTCTCGCCCCCTTCTCAGTGCCGCTGAGACCACCAGCGCGCTGACAATGCAAACTCTCAGCGCCGATGTCAGCGCCAACGAGGAACTCTGCTTCCGCTGAGACACGACTGACTTCACTCCAGCGCGACGGGGCCAACACTTTCAACTGTGTTTCAGAAAATCATTTTCTTTCAAACACAGAGTAAACTGATTGGAGAGAGTATCCGATCAGTGGGTTAGACTTTAGGTTGTGGAGGAGGGAACTCTATAACCGGTACAACTCTGTAAGAAGGCTTCTCCGCCAATAAGGAGTCACTAGTGGATTTAATCTTGGAGAGGGTATCCGGAGATTGGATGTAGGCAATGACTGCTGAACCAGGATAAAAATCGTTGAGTGAAGGATCTCCTTATCTTTACCTCTTTAAATTTATTTTCTTTACATTTTATCATCAGCCGCTCACTTAACCTGACCAACAGCAGGAACAGCTTCGCTGATTGACTTGCTCATTCAGTGAAAAAGTTGCGCCAGCAAGGCCTTTGTCTTGCTGAGTCTCAGCGGGGTATTTTAAAACGACTTAAATTTTATATTATCACTAAAAAGTCATTCGCCCCCCTCTGACACGTGTTAATTAGCTTAAAGGGACCTACAGTACTAAAATCTAATGATTTTTTGCAATGACATTAAAACTTTTTGTAACTTCGAAAATTCTTATTAAATCGCGAAAACAGTACTAAATCCTAATGATTTTTCATAACAATATTACAACTTTTCGTAATAGCGAAAATTCTTATTAAATCACGAAAAATAGTTGAGTCCTAATGATTTTTCGTAATGACATTACAACTTTTTGTAATTGCGAAAATTCTTATTAAATCGCAAAAAAACAACATAAGTTCTAATGATTTTTCGTAACAATATTACAACTTTTTGTAACTACGAAATATCTACAGTATAAGTCCTATTAATTATTCTTAACAATATTACAACTTTTCGTAACTGCGAAAAATTCATATTGAATTGCGAAAACAATACCTCCTAATGAATTTTCATAACAATATCAAAAATTTTCGTAATTGCTAAAATTATTATATCTTCACGAAAAATAGTAATAACCCCTAAAGATATTTCACAACGATATTACAATTTTTCATAATTATGATAATTCTTGTTAAATCACAAAAATGATATTAAATCTTAATTATTTTTCATAGTTGCAAAACTTATTATTGAATTGCGAACACGGTAATTTATTCTTCGCAAAGATATTACAATTGCTTAATAATTCGCTTAAAAATATTAGGAAAATTGATACCAATATACAATAGTTACAAACTATTTACACAAATTATCAAGCAGGAAACTTATTTATATAAATAACAACTTTAATTTCATATTTACATTTTTAACAACATATAAAACACAGTCCCATATAACCTCAAATCACAATTAATCAAAAGAGATCTTTTCCTTTTTTTCATTCTCTTCTCTCTATCGGTGCTCCTCCGACTCCGATCCCCATCAATGCTCCATCTATTTCTCCACCTCCTCCTTCTCCTCCGCCTCCTCCTCCGTCGCCTCCTCCTCCTTTTTCTTTTTCTTCTTCTTCTTTCGATCGCTCTCTTGATCGGTTTTTTCTGACTGTTCTTTGATTTCTTGATTTTTTGGTGTTACAGAAGATGAGCTTCTCTGATTTCACGGTCTTGATGCTCTCATCATCATCATCAGATTCTTCAAGTTCGGGTTCAATCGGTTTGTTCTTCAACTTCAATTCCAACTCCGATTTTGATTTCGGTTTTTTCTTGGATTCCTTGAGCTTTTGGTGTTACAGGAGATGAGATTCTCTAATTTGGAAATCTCGATGCTCTCATTATCATCATACTCTTCAAGTTCGGCTTCAATCGGTTTGTTCTTCGACTTTAATTATAACTTCGGTTTCGATTTCAATATCTATTGTAGATTGTAGTTTCAATTGCTTGATTTTCTATTTTTTTTGTTGTTTTTAGATGCAATCTGTAACATATTATGTAAATAAAATAAAATAAAAAGTCTAATCCTTCAAATATAGATTTTATTTTTCTAATTAAGTGTTGACATGGACAAATTGATACGTTTTTACAAGTTTAAGGAATCATATGAAATTTCTATAAACGAGCGATTAAAACTAAAGATTTCAAATCATATGATATCGTTACCGGTAAGAACTTGAGGATTGAATAGGTAGAGCTGAACTTCGTAGATAGGGCACAGTGGGACGTGACCATTCATAACCTTATTCATCAAATACTCACTAATTCTTCATCAGTCGGGTCGAAACAATACCCAATCAGCAAATTATTAAAGAACTCATCATTGCTATTATTATTATTATTATTCATTTCTACATCAAAGATAGTTTCACATACAAACTCAAAAATCATTATATACGAACTTCAAGTTCCAATCATAATAGGATTAGGTGTTATTAAGAACATCAAACCTATGATGAGGACAACCGGACCCCGGAACCATCTCCGGAAGCAACGCCTAGCAGCCTGCGACCAGTCAGTCTGGCAGCCTGACAGGAAGACTGACGAGTCAATCCTAAGATAGCGACAAGTCAGTCTTAGGAAAGCGACCGATCAGAATGGGATTTTGACCCAATGAATAGCTATGGGACCGAGATCTCATAAGATCTTGAGGATGTGACGTTTTGTCCTATTGGATGTCACGTGGCGTTATCTTACTAGCTAGCTATTTTATTGTTCAGGTATAAATACCCCTCCTTTCTCTTTGTAATGCAACTTTTTATGAATCAATACAACTGAATTTAAGAGATTTCTCTCTTTATCCGGTTTCATAATCTTCAAGTGCAACTTGAGAATCCTTTAGGAAAATTCTGTTTTCCAACAAGTTTAGCTTGCGAATCTTCTTGTTGGTTTAAGATCAAAATCTTCGCACTCTATCCGTATCAACCTAGTAATAATAGAATTAGAGCCGATAATTCTAATTAATCTGATTAAGTTTACTAAACCTAATCACAATGAGATTGGAACTGTTATTTTAACCAACTATTCAAATTACGCTGCTAAAAAAATCAATTAAGTTCCTAAAGTTTGAGAATTGGCGCTAATTTTCCCCTTCTTCAACATCTTGGGCCTGGGCTTCATGGGCGTCAAGAACTGGGCCTGCAACCGAACAGTTTCCTCCAATAGCCCAATCAGTCTTTCTTCAATCTCCGGCCCATTCTCCTCCACCGCCCCCAACCACCGCGCTACCGCCTCCAGAGTGCTCACACAGCCGCCGCACGGCTCCTTTCGCAGAATCAACTCCGAATCGTATATACTCCCTCCGTCTTTCATCTCATCAAATCCGTCCAAACAAACTCTAGTAGCGAATTTATTCAAGTATTCTTCGCTTGATTTGACCATCTCCTTCGCGTGTTTCCACGTTGCGTCAAACACTATTAGAACCACCGGCGGAGACCCGGCGGTGGGGAGATTGTTGACGGAGTTTTTGAGCTCCGATAGGGTGACTGCTGGGGAGGATGGGGCGGGGGGAAAGAGGTAGAAGGTGGTGGCGGAAGGAGGGCGGCGACCGGGGAGGAGAGGGTGGAGGTTAGGGTTCAGGCGGCGGGAGACGACGGCGGTGGCGTTGAGGAGGGATTTGGTGAGGAGAGGTGTAGTGCTGAGCTTGTGGTGCGATTCGTGGGGGTGTTGGAGGATTATGATTTGAGTCGCCGTTGGGATTGGTGGAGATGGGATGACGTGGCAGAGGCAGACCGGGAGCGGCCGGTCGCAGTTGCCGCAGACTGGGCGGCGCCGCTGCTCTGGCGGGGAATTTTCCGGCTGATTTTCCATTCGCAGATAGAGAATGGAAAAATACTGAAGCGAAACGGAGCAGTCATAATTGAAGTGATTGCATGGAACGACGTCGTATAACAAAGTACGCTTGACAGTTTTTCAGTAAAAATACTTCGCTGCTCTGTCGGGGAATTTTCCGGCTGGTTTTCAGAAAAATCACGTAGCTCCACCATACGCCGGCAGCCTCTTGGAAGCCGCGCCGGACCACCAGGCTTCGCTCCTCTTTACTCCCCTCAGGTTTGATTTGTTTAGCTTTTGGTGTGAATTACGAGTTTTGGTTTATGTCTGCACCTCTATACCGAACCCTCTCCTTTTTCTATTGAAAATCGTCGAATTGCTAAGCTCAAACGTTTCATTATCTTTATCATGTCTTCCTTGTTACATCAAAATTTCTACTAGATTCATTATTCTCGATTCTCGTTCATGTTATCATAACCTTCTCGTTCATGTTATCATAACCTTGTTCTTCATTCCCTGTGGATGGAAAGCTTGCAAATTTCACAAGAAAATGTTCCGGTCATGTTTATTTATATTTGGTTAAATTACATTCCGTTTTTATATATTTGGCATCTGTACATGTTAGCTGTTTTTCCCGAATCCCCGATGAAATTGCTAGGTAGTTGTATTAAACTGAACTCATTCTTGTATTCCTGCCTATTTATGAATCTGGTTTAGCTAATGTCAGACATCTGAACCTGACTTGCTTTGTTACACTAAGGTTGGGAGGAATGGAGGAAGGATCGGGTTGAGGAGATGAGAAACAAAGGAATTTTAGGAAGAGCAGAGAATAGTTGAGAGAAAGAATAATTTGTGATATTCATTGATGATCTTCTCTTCTGTTTACAATGGATAGATATACCAAAGATTCTGATTGTATTGGGCAGCTGTCTATTACAGTATTACGTTGCAAAATAGCGTAAGAAACTTCTAAGTTCCAAGAAATTAGTCTACTATGTACTATGGCATTGCCTTAGGGATTGAAGACATAATCGCCCCAAGTATACTACTTCTAGATACTGCTTCTATCAAATGATACTAAAATAACATAAATAAACCAAAATACCTGGTTATCATCCTTTTCTCATCTCTGTGCTCCTTTCACTACCTTGACTACTTATCTTTACATTGAGATTAAAATTGCACTAGTCTAATGGCAGGTCTGGAATTTGGTGTATAGAGGTTTTGTTAATTTCCAAACCTTCAATAGGTCTATATTTCTTCTCTAATTCACAACTCAGTACAAGAACTCCTATGCACGTATCTTAAATAACCAAGTGAAATGCATTTATATTTTTATTTGAATTGAATTATTACGTGTTTTGCTTATTCTATGATGGAATGTTCATCTTATTTTCTTTTGTTTACCTTTGTGCACTAGGATCTGTAATTTTCTTGTGTATTTTCGGGTTAGTGTTATTACCCTAGAACAAGAAAAATCAGCCGAAAAGGGAGAATGGGATTGCCAGATGCCTCTGCAGACTTCTCAACCGATATGGAATGCTTTCAAACGTCTATTCCCTCTTCGTTATTATGAGCGCCATCTTGCAGAGTCTATATGCCCTAACGCTCGCCGGCTTGGGACAGCTAGAGATACAACTGTAGCTCTTGGTTAGTTCAGCAAAGCATTGTTTATTCGGGTGATTTTATTCATATCTTCCTCTTACTTCAGATTTTTAATTATATGTAGGGGCTGTTGCATCTGCTGATGGGTCAGCACTAGTAAAAATTGGCTCTACTGTTAGTGAATTTACCTATTTATTTTCTCCTTCTTGTATTTATATGAGGTGGCCTTGTTGGCATCATGTTTGATTTCTTCGTTGACAGACATATCACTTTATTTCCTTAACAGACCATGCTGGCTGCCATAAAAATGGAAGTAATGACTCTTTCCACAGATTCACCAGATGAGGGCTCTATAGGCTACAATGAATTTTCTTCTCTCATCTTTTATTATTTTCGTATAATTTTTCGTTGCACTTGTATTTTACAGGATTTCAATATACAAATTGTTGTTATTTACAGCTATTGATTTCCACATGCCTCCAATTTGTTCTCCACTTGTTAGGTCTGGTAGTCCGGCTGAGACAGCTCCGGTTGTTTCAAAGCAGTTATCTGATACAATAATGAAGTAAGTGTCTGTTTCGTTGTCATTCTGTTATTTGGGATTATGATTTTGGAATTTTATACGATTTGTGTTTATATTAATGGATATAGTTTGCTCTGTTTTTTCTACTTGCAAAAACTGCTCCTCATCTTGATAAGATATGGACTATGTCTTTGAGGATGCGTTACTTTTGTGCTCAAATTTTTTGGGTTTGCTGGCATATTTTTGTATTAAGTAGTTATGTTATATGTAGATTTCGACGCTAGATGTTGTTGGTAATATAAAATGAATGGGTGAAGTACGAAGAATTAATATATTCACATATACCTGATGGAATGGTGCCTTTCAGAGGCTATTAACTGTTTATATAACTTAGCTATCTTAATTAAGTCCCCATGTTCACTTGTATTTAATGCCCATAGCATAGCTGATCATGCTTTCTTATTGTCCACCATTTTTCGGTCATTGCAGCTCCAACATGATCGATCTAAAAGAACTTTCCTTGGTTAGTGGAAAAGCTGCTTGGATGTCATATCTGGTAAATGATTTTGCCTCGAATTTATGTGAGAAAAATCAGCATCTTTTAAGTTATGCACTTCACAAGTTTTGTTAATTTAGGCGATATACTTTCGTTGGTCCCTGTAGTTTTGTTTTCGAGATCATTTGTTTCTTATTGGATGAATCCATTAGGAGTGTTTCACATGCACTGTCTAAATATGTAGCCAGATTTGATCATGATTGCATTAATGGAAATTGTGAAGTACTTTGTATGGATCAGTATAATAAGCACCTACTTTTCATGAAGCATATGTTATTATCCAAAGTTTGAAATTGAGTTGTGTGTTATTATGGAGTGATTGGCTATCACTTTCCAATCTAAGTCAGGCCTGTTACACAAATTTTCTACGTTTAGTAATGCTGTGGCTCGTCGATAGAGAACCTTAGATTTTTGGGAATATTTAAGAGATAGTAGCTTGACTTTCTCATTTTTGTAGCATAAATAGACTATTAGCAAACTTCCTGCAAGTCCTTTAATTGCCAGGAACTGTCAAGACAAGTTATTAAGATTTTGGTTTTAATCTTTTATCCTAGCAATGAGTGAATTTTTTTTCCACTTATTGCTGCTTAGGTTGCACAGCAGTATACAGCCTAGTGTGGCAAAATAAATGCACTGGCTATATTGACAAATTTTGTGAGTACAAATAACAAGAAAATAAGTCTTCTTTTGTATTTTCCCTTCCATGAGGTATGCATGACATTAACATGAGATACGTTGTTCTGCTTGATTACTTTTTTGCTTCTTGTATACTCTATTTTACCACAACAGCTTAGAAATGACATTGTTAGTACTCATGCAAAAATGTCTTGTGCAGGACATTTATTGTTTGGATGCTGATGGTTCTCTTTTTGATGCTTCCCTATTTGCAGCAGTTTCTGCTCTTTCCCATTGTGAGTTTAGACCTTTTCCCAATTGCATGGCTTGTGTTGCACACCTCATCAATAAGTTGGCACAGCTATCAAGATATCATCTCTCTTGTATCTCATCTCTTCTTCGAAATATGACCTTATTAGAAACTGCTCTAAGTAGACATGTAAAAATCATAATTGTTAGTCTTGAATATGCTGTGGAAAATTGGTAGCTGCATGCATGGGTTGAATGTTCCCTATGGTTTTTGAAGGATCGGTATTTGTGCACGAGTAAATGTTATAAAGAAAAGCACATATTGTTAGGAGCTGGTTAGTTATGAATTTAGTCATGTACTGTACCCATATAAGCATAGGCTTGAGGTTCACTCCATCAGAAAATTGTCTGAATATCGGAAAATGCTGTTACATTTGTTACTTGTGAATGTTCAAACTCAGTTTACTTTCTCTGTTGCTGATAATACCATTATGATAAATCTAACTCATTTCAAAAATAACTTAAAGATATCATCTTTCTCAGTTTTTCTGTTACCATTGTTACTAGGTCGATCATGTTGAAAGCTCATAAATTCAACTGATTGTATTGCCTCATTTGCTATGATACTTCTATGCGTTGCAGTGCAAATCCCCATAGTGTCCCTGAACGATGACTGGAGGATAGTTATAGTGTCTGAGGAAGATAATGAAGGGTTGTCAGAGCAAAAACCGGTCAACAAGGAGAAGAGGAAGCTTAAGCTGAAAAGCTTTCTATTCTCATTGACATCCATACTTTACAAGAACTACATCTTGGTAGACCCGACTGCAGAGGAAGCATCATGGAAACTTCTGTGACTGTGGTTTTGGATTCATCTTTCAGACTCGTGTCCTTTTACAAGCCTGGGGATCTGTTCTAGCTTTCACATCAGCTGTTCAGGTAGTTTTTGTTTCCCGTGGAATTTGTCTTATAACATGTGAAGTTCAAATGGCTTATTCAAATCTGTGTTAACTCGAGGTTGACATCTCTTATTGAATCGTTTTGATTGGAAGTGGCTAGATTGTGTTTTAGTGTTTAGGGTGCTCGGTTCGACTATTTAGCAGAGATGTGTATGTTGATTTCAAAGGGTTTTGTTTTGAATGTTTGCAGGATTGTGTTGTATTAACAAAGCAAAGGGTGAAAGAACTCAAGCAGATTTTAAATGAGGCCATTACGGGAATGGAGGTTGATTAAAATTGGTATTTATATCGTCAATTGAATTTGTCGGTTAAGTAGGTAGTTTTTGTGCATTAATCATATAAATTTCTGCTGAGAGCAAAATTTTGGATGTCAAAGATTTTTCTATTTTTACTAAGTTTCTGACTGTATACAAATTTGATTGTTATAACATGTCATTTTCTGCTTTTTCTTTTTCGTCCCATTTTATAAAAACAAAAGCAATTACGAAAAAATGGAAAAGTAAAGATTCTCTTGTGCTACTAAGCTGTGTATTTTTTTTAACATTTATGCCATTTGTTGTTGAGTTTACTGCAACTATTGCTGCAATTGTGAAACCAAATCTAGTTGAACTGTAACTCAAAACTCAGTTTGCTAATCGTTTTTCCATATGGCGATTAGCAGTTTAATTTCCATGGTCTGTTCGTATCTTTTTGAAAGAGAAGGAACTAAAAATTAGTTGTTATGAGGCTAACAAGAGAACAAAAATTGAAAAGTTTGCATACTATTTAAATCTAATTGATTATACACCATAAATTTCGCATGAATATTACTCTAATGATAATAGAAATAAATGAGTAATTATTTCTTATACATACTGTAGAAATACCAAATTTAATAACCATCTATGCAAAAGAACCTAGGTTTCATGTAATATCCGAAGAAATAAGTAATAGAATAAGAGTATTAGAAAAAGTAAGACACACATTAGAAGAATTGATAACTGAATAACAATCATAATGAAAAAGTTAATAGAAAATCTCAAATTTATAGCAGATAAGCCTTTAAAATATAGTAAAGATATTAATCAACATATTATTAGTTGCAGAAATGCAATTCACATTATAGAAATTAAGGAACATCAATATACTTCTCTACAAAAAGAATTAGAATCAAGAGAAGACTATCATGAAGACTGATTAGAAAAAATTAAAATGTTAGAAAAAGAAACAAAAACCTTACAAGACAACATAAAAATAGAAAATGAAATAGTATTAGAATCCAACAAAATAATAAATTAATTAATAAATAATAAATAACATACCCTATATGGAAAGAATAATTATCACATAAAAATATTTTAACATTATAAATAATCATCTAGTAAGATAAAATGTCGACTGTTATAGACCAATTGGTATATATCAGTTGGCATAATGAAGATAGAATAACTAGTCTAGAAAATTTAGAAGTAGCAATTAATGATATGCTAAGATGGATATATGATGAAGAATTAATAGATACTGAATAAATAATACGAGTAGATAACAGATTTATAGGTCTTAGAGAACAATTAGATAATAAAGTTGAAGTTCTCTTAGCAATAAGAAAATACAATAGTCGATTTAAAAAATAGGTGGCAATCTTAGATAATGACAATGTAGTATTTATATAAAACATTACAAATATAAAATAATAATAACCAATTTTTTTTCAAAAAGAGGGAGAAATATGCCTAGAAACCATAATATTCATAATAAGGAAAATATAAAAACTCAAAAAATTATGAACCCAAACAGTACCTATATTAAAGTTATAATAGGAACTAAACCAGTTTAGCATACATAGATACGGGAGCATCCCTATGCATAGCATCCAGGAATTTTGTACCAAGAAACCTTTGGAAGAAAACAAATAAGCCCATTAAGGTCAGAATAGCAGATAAAACTCAATTAGAGTTAAACGAACTTGTAGAAGAAATAACTATAATAATAGTAGGAAAGAAATTCATAATACCCAAGTTATATCATTTAGAATCAGGAGTACCAGTAATCTTAAGAAATAATTTTTTAAGGCTATATCATCCATTTTATCAATATTTATTTCATATAGAATTAACATGTCCCAAATTAAAAGACCAAGAAAAACAAGTAGTAAAGATTCCAATAGAAAAAACTAAGTTGGAAACTATAAAACAAAAATTAAAATTAATAATAAATAAATTAGAAGAAGAATTAGAAGAAGAAATAAATAAAAAGTTAGAAGAAAGATTTACGGATGATTTACTAGGAATAAAAAATACTAATGATGCTTTAATAGAAATAAAATTAGAAGACTCAGATCCAGAAATAAAATGTCCCGATAATATTCCATATACTAAAAGAGATGTTGAAGAATTTGAAAAATATATGGAAGAATTAATTAAAAAATGAGTAATAAGACCGAGTAATAGTCCTCATATTGTACCAGCTTTTTATGTCGAAAATCATGCCGAAGAAAAAAGAGGAAAAAGAAGAATAGTAATTAATTATAAAAAGATGAATGAAGCAACCATAGGAA
>CAOJBJ012710633.1:0-12218 GCA_948291685.1 Euphorbia celastroides
GCTTTGAGAAAGATGAAGGTGGGGAAAGCTTGTGGGCCTGATAGCATTCCAATTGAGGCATAGAAATGTCTTGGTGAAGAAGGAATAGTTTGGCTAACTAAATTATTTAATGCTATCTATATGACAAGGAAAATCCCACAAAAGTGGAGGAGGAGTACTTTAATCCCTATCTTCAAGAACAAGGGTGACATTCAAGATTATGCCAATTATCAAGACAATAAACCTATGAGTCACACCTTGAAACTTTGGGAGAGAGTGATCGAACGTCGTATTAGGAGTATTACAAAGGTCTCTGATAACCAAATTTGTTTCATGTCGGGTAGATCTACGACGGAAGCTATTTTTCTTTTGAAGAGTTTGATGGATATCTATAGAGAGAAATAGAAGGGCCTTCATATGGTTTTTATAAACCTTGAGAAAGTCTATGACAAAGTCCCAAGAAAAGTCATGTGGTGGGTATTAGAGAGAAAGGGTATTCATGTTAAGTTTGTTAATTTGATTAAGGATATGTATGATAGAGCAGTTACTAGTGTTCAAACTAGAGGAGGGTTGACTGAGGAATTTCTCATAATTATAGGCTTACATCAAGGATCTGTCTTAAGCTCATACTTATTGCCTTAGTTATGGATGAATTGACTAGCAAGATTCAGGAGGACATCCCGTGGTGGATGTTGTTTGCCGATGATATAGTGCTGATTAATATGACAAGAGAGGGAGTTAATAGAAAGTTGGAATTATGGAGAGATGTTTTAGAAAGTAAAGTTTTTAAGTTGAGTAGGAATAAGACAGAATATTTACATAGTAAGTTTAGTTTAGGAGGAGTAGATGAGAGATATGTGAGACTAGGAGATGCAGTGGTGCCAAAGTGTAGACGTTTAGGTACCTTAGTTTAATATTTCAGGAGGATGGTATGATCGATGAGGACGTTACTCATAGGATTAGTACCGGGTGGTTGAAATGGAGGAGTGCTTTAGGTGTTTTATGTGATAAAAAGATACCTTTTAGAGTAAAAGGGAAATTTTATAGAATGGTAGTTAGATCGGCCATGCTCTACGGGAGTGAGTGTTGGGCAACTAAAGTGTAACATATTCAGAGGATGAATGTGACTAAAATGAGGATGCTTAGGTGGATGAGTGGTCACACTAGGATGGATCGGATTAAAAATGAGTGCATTCGACAAAAGACTGGTGTTGCTCGTGTGGAAGATAAGTTGAGAGAAGGGAAATTGAGGTGGTATGTTCATATGTTGCATAGTCGCATAGAAGCTCCAGTTAGGAAGTTGAGAATTTGAGGGTAGAAAATATAAATAGGGGAAGAGAAAGACCGAAACTTACACTTAGGGAAACTTTCAAACGGGATATGCGTGCACTTGATATTGATGAGCATAGCTCAAGATAGAGCTTCATGACATCAGATGATCCATATAGCCGACCCCATCTAGCATGGGATTAAGGTTTGGTTGGTTGGTTGTAGACTTTCACATTAAATAAGAGTAAATTAGTAAACATGTATCCCTGGTTAATGTTTTTTAATATTAATGAAAATCTCTAAAAAGTGATTTAAAAGAAAGAGAGGGAGTACTCGCTAAAAATTACAGTATAATTGAAAAATAGATTTAACAAAACCATAACATCGCAGAATAAGTCATGTTTCAATGTTTTCTTTAATTTGTTGACGGTTTATACTTAATGTGGCTAGCGTTAAATAAATCAATTAATTTTGATTATTAGTCTTACCAAATATTTAATCCAAAAGTTTGTAATAATATGTAAATTTTAGGGTTTACTTCTTTGTCAACTTTTTCTTTAATTTAAATATTTTTATCAAGTTGAATTCTTTCAAAATTATTAGCATTACATCGAATTCTCAAACTTTCTATTTTAAAAGCAAGTATTAGGATGGATAAAATGTTTCATTTGCTAGTTCACACAATCTCTATGTTGGAAGTTTGGAGCATATGTACATCCAAATTTATTGAGGATCATTTTTTATTTTCTTTTAATTGACAAATTAATTATACCTTGTGACAGCAATTAGTAGTTGAAGAAATGAATAAAAGTGAAATAAATTCCATCAGAAGAAAGATAAGACAATTTTGTAGTAAAGAAAAAGCAAAGGACATCCTCAATTTTCATTTGATTAGTTGTTAATGTCAATGATTAAGATATGGTACTAAATTGGGTCAAAGTCAATCTGTTTTTATAACATATAAATAATTAAACAAGGCAAGGTTTTATTGTTTTTATAACATTCTAACCCATTCTCAACTTTAAGGGACTGTTTTTACTTTTTGCTAGTCATATATTGAAATTATTCCATATCCTATCTTCAAAACTATTTATAAGTTAACAATAATCTTTTTTTTTAAAAAAAAAATAAAAAGAAATTGCCTCATTTGAATTACATCAGATGTAAAGGAAAATCTTCAATCCACCCTGATTGTGAATCAAACCTGAAATCACCATAGTCCACCGCTTCCGCCTTAACCACTAGAGTAAAATTGTAATCACTATTCACATAAGTTAGCAGTATTCTATAAATAATAAGTTATCAATATCAATTTTGAGATTAGGGTTGTAAATGTGTTGAGTCGTTCAAACTTGACTTGATAAAAGCTCAATTCAACTTGGCTCGTTAAATAAGCAGTGTGCGAACACAATTTTTGAGCTCAGTTTGTAAATAAATTAATTAAAACAAGTTAAAGCTTAACTCGAAACGAGTGAACAAGCTCGGTTAACTCGAGAACAAAGTTCAAGAACTAATTTGATAAAAGTTGATTTATTAAGCTCGTGCACATATTTTCTTTATTTATTATATCTATAATACAAACATAACAAAATTAATATATACTTTTTTATCGATGCAAAATGAAAAATAAATATATACATACATAATGCATATAACCTAATGTTAAAGTTTTTGAGATATTAGAAACATGTAATAGACCATTGTAGTAGACAATAAAAAAAAAGTTATTCTCACATAGTATACTGAAATAACAAGAAATAACTAGAAAGTAAAGGATACGAGAGAGAAAAAAGCCTTGTTAAACTCTTTCTCCATCTTTTACAAATAATTCATGATAAAAAAAACAACACTATTAGAAAGGATAGGTGTTAACTTATTTGTTATTTAAATGCAATATCTTATTCTATTAAATCAAACACAAACACAAGTGAATTCATGGGAAAATTGAAATTTAGTGGTCGCATTGGGAAAAAAATTTGAAAGCGGGCACTGTTTTGAGTTTTGCCTGAAAAAATTAGCCATATGTGTGCAAAACAGCCCATGTGATGAGTTTTATTGTTTTCTTTTTCTTCTGCGTTATGTTCGAAAATTAGAAAGGACAATAACTCACCAATTTTCTTTTCTATACCCAAATTATTATCATATGTTAGACCATTTTTTCCATCATCTGATGTAGTTTCTTTTCCTTCTGAATATAATATTACAAATCAACATAGAATTTTTTCACAATACTTGAATATCAGTGTCTGTTTGAGTCATAGGTTTTCAACGCTAGAGAAAGCCAAAATTTCTGAAAAAAAAAATACATAAACTACTATGTAGTTATTAGTACATATATACACACAAATTTTGGTCGTTCCCTTCTCATAAACATATATTAGTAAGTATATTTGTTAGGTATAATATTCGTTATTAAAATGCATAAAAACAGCGTAATTAAACCGAAATTATCCAAATCAGTTGGAATTGATATTTTTTATTATCCAATCATTTTACATTCTTCATATTATCGCAATTTCACAATATTTTAAATTGAAGACTCCTAATTATACAGATATAAAATAAATTTTATGATGCTTTTACTTTGTAATTCAATGGCAGCCAAGGGGAAGTCAATGGTTACTTTATAGAGTACAAAGTAATAGAGTATAAGGTTATTGTGATACTAAAAATAATCAGATACAATTAGTACATTGTAATCACGACTTAGTGATATCGGTTTCTCTTTATATAAAAATGTTTTGATGTATTCGATAAAAAATGTTTTGATATATTCACAACTTAATTCAATAATCAATACATAATTTAAGTTTTTTACTTTTTTGAGAATGAAAAACAGCGTTAACTTTGGGCACATTCTATGGTGACTTTGTTTTTGCTTTACTTGGTCACAATTACCAGGATTTCATCTCACTAATCCAATGATGATGAGGGGCAAAGTAATTGTAACTTTGAAAAAAACAAAATCACCATAGCCTTCACCCAGATAAATATAGTAGTTTAAATTTTATATCATTTACCACACAGGTAAATTTTGACAAATTTTTTAATTAATTAATATTATATTCACTACAATTTTGGCATTTATGAGAAAATGGTTCTAAAAAGCAACAAAGTAATATTCTCTTAGTAGTCATTTAAAACCTAAAGATACAGATTCACGTCTAAGTTTCTTTCTCTTTAACTAACGGTAAAGTTTAAAAGTCACAGGCAAACAGAATAACCTTATCAAATAAATAATCCAGTTCATACTCTATGGACGTTTTATTTCCTATTCCAAATTGTCTTTTTGTTGGACGTTTTCATGTTCCAATAATTAATTTCTCTAATCTTCCCAATTTTAGCCATCTTTATTACACCACATCTCAATACATACAATATAACTACCTCTAATTATATAAGGTCAATTTAGCAATCTTGTATCTATCATTAATTGTTCCTTAATCTTTGTGAAAAACTCTAAAGCACCCATTATTATATACCGGAAGGATAGTTTTTATTTTTGAAATAACAAATAATATAATAGGAGTAAGGGAGAATATGTAGTTGAGAACTTTTATAAAGTGTACAATTGTCTGTAAAAAGTGAGGTTTCACAAATATTTTATTATTTAATGGAAAGAAATAGATATAGAAAATCAGAGACCATGTGAGTAATTATAATTTAAGAAATAAAAAAGAAATCCAATTACACTAGCAAACAAAAAACATAAATAAAAGAATAGTAAGAAGCACATGCATGCCTTCTTTTTAAAGTGAGGAACTGCCAACCATATATTATGCCCTCAATGGGTTTCCTTATCATGATTTTATCTTCATTAAAATTTGCAAATATTATCATTGTAGCTTACATTGTCCATAGCTGAAATTTCAACTAATTAATTAGCTTATAATTATTTGTAACTAATATTCGATAAATTTCTTGATGCAACATGTCCGATATCAATTGGTTCCTTTGAACTTAGTTGGGTTCATGTGCTTTGACTCTCTCATAAGGTACATAATATGATAGGCTTTTCTCATTGTCATTAATATGTATTCAATTCCAGTCACAAAATTTGTTTTTGGTTTGTATCCTTTAAAGAACATGTTGAAGAATTTTAAGATGCGATACTACATACAAGAACATGTTTAAGGTTAATGTCACTGTTTTTTAGGCCTAAAATTTGCTATCTCATTGATTGCTTAAGAATAAAGCTTGCTGAGATAGCAATTTAGAAAAACAATTACAAACTAGATCTTAAAAGCCTTCTATATTGCTTTTACTATGACCCAAATATCTTTTTTGGGTACTTTACGAATTGCAACTTTTTGTTTATATAGTGTTGGACATATTTAGGTTACGTTTGGCCTGGTAGAATAAGAAATGAATAAGATATATATTCTATATAACGTAATATATATTCCTATTTCTATTATATTTTAGTGTTTTGATTCAATGTTGGAATACGAAAAGAAAGAATTTTTCGCGTTTTAATAAAAGACTATGTCGCCCTCTGTTGCATGACATTTTTATGGTATATTGTTGGCAACATGCAAAATTAAGAATGTGTTTTATTGAATGGGAGCGTGTATCTGAAAATAAAAAAATAATAATAGGAGGAATACCTAGTCTCGCTATAGCTATAAATAAGGTTTATGTATTCCTTCACTTTTAGAATTGTCCAACTTGAAATCCAACCAAACTATAATGTAGAAAAACTCAATAAATAACTATTCTATTCCTTGTCCATTCCCCAACTAAACATCCCCTCAATGTTACTACATTGCAAGATTTAAACAGCATAACAAATAACAACTAAAATTTAGGCAAGCATTTTGAGTAGTTTTTGAATTACATTGGTGTGTTTTAACTTTTTTGTATATACTTTCATGGATAATCTCTAATTGCAACAAACACTAAAAGAACAAAAGGAGAAAAATACAAAACACAAAACATACAATTTTACAAAGTATGAAGTTATATTGTTATAGCAAAAAGGCCCTCCTTAGCTTTAGTTAAAGGAAAATAGGTCCATGTTGTCTAGATGTCACTATGTCAGAATCTAAAAAAAGTTGGTTGAAAAAAAAAAGAAAAAGGAAATTGATTAGAGAGTAGTTGAGGGGGGCAATTCAAATGGGATGTCTTCTTATGACCAATTCAATGGCCTAACCCACTTCTTTACATTTGGGCCCTTACATGTCTTTACAATTCTGAAATTGTAGGAGATATTACAATATTCACTCTTGGTTTTATATTTATATAAATGAACATTAAATTCTAATTTTTACATAATTTTTCATACTTATACATGATTATTAAAGAGGAGGAGGTCTCTTTGCTTTTGGTGGTCCCAACTACCTATCTCCTAATTAATTTTGATTTTCAAATTTGAAACGGCTATATCTCTCAAACTGGTGATTTTTTTGACACGATTCTTTAGAATATTTTGCTCGTTATATTTTTATCTTTAAAACAAGAACTATGATAATATACTTTTAACGAACTTTTTTTTTTCACTTCAAATTGTTATACCGTTGAAAAGGTTAACAGTTTTGAACTATAATTATAAAAATATTATACTGAACTGAAAACGGTATAATATTTTTCATTTCAACACTATTTTTACGGAAATATTATCCCAAATTTAAAAAAATATTATACTTTTTGCATTGTTTAATGTAAAAGTGTTATATCATTTTCAAAAAGGTATAATAGTTTTACACTATAATTATAAAAATATTATACCAAAATTAAATCGGTATAATACTTTTTATACAAATAGTGTAAAAATAGTATACCAAAATGAAAATCAGTATAATATTTCTATACAAACCATGTAATAATATTCTAGTCAATGAAAACTGGTATAATTCTTTTATACATGCAATGTAAAAATATTATACTGAAATGAAATCGGTATAATAATTTTACAAAATAATCTAACAATTGTATACCAAAATTTGAAAAGGTATAATAGTTTTGCACTATAATTATAAAAATATTATACCATTATTAAATAATGTATAACACTTTTATACTATAATTACGAAAATAATATACTATTCTTAAATAAAGTATAACCCGAGACCATCGAATTCCATGAAGATAAATTATGTTCTTTCATTGAATCAAATACACTTCAAGCAAGTTCAAGTTTCCCATTTTCGGAATACATGTTGATGAAAGAATTGGAAATCAACAAATTTAATGATTCGAGTGCATGTTTTATAACACCCGCATGAATCTGATGCCCTTCATTCAAGCTCTCTCCTTTCACAAGCTTGTAGAATCTTCGACAGAGTACTCGAATTTGCCTTTGCAAAGGCAAAATGCATTGCAACAAACAGTTGGATTGCCTTAACAAATCTGTCGTTCTTCAAATTTGGAACTATGGCCTCGTTCCACATGAGATCATCTCTTTCAGCCACTTCATCAAACAATTGGTGAGCAATTTCCAAACCCCAACATCTCTCATAATTATCCAACACCGCACTTCTCAAGTACTTATGGAAGTCTAATTCCCTTTTAATCAAGCTAGAGTGAACTTCTAAACCCAAATGCAAATCCATCAAAACAGTGCATAATTTCAAAATCACAGTGATTACTCTACTGTCAAATACGACTCCTATACTACTCAATTCTCTAAAAACCTGAAGAATCTGAACTGGATCACCCTCATAACTTTCAAATTCCTCCAAGAAAGAATTCCACATACTGTAATCGTTTTTAAGCCCAATCTTTGCCGGAAATACGCAAATCCGATCCCCACCGGTACACTAAATGCTAAATGCTTTACATGGTACTTTGAATAATATTTTCATCCACTTTACTACTATCTTTTCCTCAAAGTCAAAACTATAACAACATTTTAAGCAAACAAAATCAAAGAAGAAACTTTTGAGATGTTCATAATAGAATAGATGACTTTCAATTCGATACAATCTAAAGCACAAAACAAAAGATAGCCATAATGAATTAGTTAATTCTTTTTGAATTTGACAGCATTGTAGACAAATGAGCCTACAGTAATCACGATCCATAATGAATCAATTGCACACTTAAGCTGTGGAAGTTTCAAATGAAATGTTACCTACACAAAGGACACCATTTCCATATTGCAGTACATAATCTAATTCGAATGAAAATTCTTTATTCAACACTTTATAGGACCTTTTCTTATGTTTTTTTTTCTGAAGTTAACTTGCTTTCTAATTGTTTCCAATTTCATCAACTAGATTTTTCATTCTTTCTCATATTATTTGGTCCCTTTCTAGTCTTGTAGTTTGTATCATTATAGAAAAGTAGATCTATTAAGTAATAAAATTGGGATTCATTGAAGGCAAATGTAGAGCGGGTGAGGCCTATGAGAAGTATAAACATGCTTTTTCATCAGTTGCAGAACTCTCCTTCAATCAACTTCCATGGCAGATTAAGCGATTTATATGGGGGGATAAAAAATTTTCAACAAAGTTTGGGGGTCAATTGACCCTCCGTGACCCCCCTGGGATCCGCCCCTAGCTTTACATAAATTCGCTCCGCTAAACTGCCATAAAATAATAAAAATAAAAAATTTCCCATAAATATTCTTTGTTTTAGTAATTAAAATGGAAGCTAATCCTAACCAACGTTTTCTATAATTAAGGATTTGTGAAGAAGTTGGACATCAAACCTACAACCTTCTACCTCCACATCAAAAGGTAAGTTACACCCAATCATCTGAACAAAGTTTTTGAAACTATTGCATTGTGTGTTTACCACTATATTATTTTTTTTCTATTAATACTTCTTACAAAACTAATTAAAATAGCATTTAATCCACGTCCTCTTTTCAAAAGTGATATCTTCGGAAAGAAAACAACATTGTGTGTACTGAATTTGTATTGAAAGAAGACAAACGGAAAGAGGTGCATAATAAAAACCTGTCGCCATAAGTTTTTGCCCACAAAATACATAATGAATGGTCGCTTTATCCCTTGATACAGCATCACGTGTTTGAAAAAAATTGTCTTTAAACTGGAAATGATCATATTCACAATAATTATCTCGTTTATTTATTTTGTTTGACATTCTTCTTAGATATTTAGTTGAAAAAATTAATATTTTCCGTCCAAATTGTTTACATGCGTGATTTTGCTCCACCTTTTTATAGTTGTTGCAGAGAAAATGAAATTCCTTTCAATTTGAAATTTTTTTCCCTAAAATTAAGTTGGTTGTAAAGTTGATATTAGGGCTAATTAAAAAACATGCCTTGTATTTTAACTCACTTTAAAAAAAAAAGATCTATGTTTTCAGAAAGTTAATAAATGAAGATTTTTCAATACTAATTATGTCATTAAATGGGATAATCATGTTTGTTTTGCTATAAAAATCTTTAGCTTAGTTCATAAAAATATAATACACAATAGTGCAAAAATTTGAAATTTTTGAAGAGGTGTGGATATTTTTTATGATTTTTTTACATTTATTACTATCTTTCTAATTAAAAAAATAACTCCACTTCTTAAAAAATTTAAAAATTTTCATTAATATGTATTATATTTTTGTTAATTGACTCTCAAAATTTCATAATCTAATGAACATAATTACTCAATCTAATGACATAATTAGTATTGAAAAACCTTCATTTGTTAACAATCTGAAAACACAGACACCTTTTTGTAACAAAAAATAACATAAACCTCTTTTTGAAAGTGGGTCAAAATATAATGTATGTTTTTTTAATTAGCCCTTGATATTAAGAGTTGGAATTAAAATTTATTGCCAGTAAAATGTGACAACACTATATCTCAGCCATTTGAATATATCCAACAGTTTGGATTATCATAACTTTACAATTTAGAGAAAAACAAGTTTGAAAATAAAATTTTAGTTTTGGAACAAATATGTTAATTAGAAAACATATTAGATTAAAAATTATTTTCCCTTAATTAAAAACAAAACTTAAGAAACTAATGGCATATTCTTGCCAATTAGTTACAAAATAATGAATCATGAAGGGAACTTAATTGTTGATGGCTTCATTTTTTTTAAATCATCTAATAAAAAACCATAAAGCAAAGAGCTGAAATGATTCTAATAGATCAAATTGATGTAGCTGTCAGAAATTTACTAATTATAACCTGGAAGCAAGGATTTGGAGTTTTAATATTTATTAGAGCCTATCACGAGTTATCCAAGTAACATGTATGAACAAAGCAATGCAAATCCTGCCCATTATTAGCTTAAAGTTAATTGCTACTACAACCTAAATTTTGTCCATAGGGCGAAATTTAAACCCCTATTCGAGCTCTACATGCACCGCTATATTCGGTTAAAACATATGCTCTAGCATAAAAAAAAAACAAGTCAACAAATTTTCTCATTTACACGACACTGCAATGCAATAACATATATCATTGGAGTATTTCTTTTCATTATCAACTTCAATTGCAGTAGAAGAAAGAAGAGCATATGACCAAACAACAATAGGCCTATGAAGGCATTAACCATTCAAGAGGCAAACAAAACGTCTTTAATACCAGAGTCAAACATAACACATCTTTGTACCATAATGGAAATGACATCCTTTGACTCCATGCTATATTGTCATTGTGCATGGCTTATAGCCCTCAACGTGCCTCGTATTGGACAACTGTAAAAGAAAAATGATTTTGTGTTAAACCATGGAAAAATCATGTGTCCAAGTCAAAAAAGGGCTGGCACAAGTCGGAGGAAGGGGCTGTAGTATCTCAACAAAAGCATCTGAAGGTTTTTTTCCAGATAAACATCAACTCTAATGTGTTAAAAATGCATATGTACAGCAAAACCGCAACTTGAATGAATTATCAGGCCTTCATTTAATAAAGTTCTTCAGATTGCACCAGTAAATCGTATAATCAAAATGAATTTCTGAATAATCTATTAAAAAAATGGTGGTGATCATACCTAATTCATTCAAGTACAGTCCTCACCAACCGACTAAATATAATGTAAACTGCCATTTAGATACTGACACTGGTAAGTCCATAGCCTTCTCCTAAAATTCTTTATAATTTTAGTCGAATTCATATCAATACAAAGATGGCAAATATCAGACAGACTGATACATAACATGAGACTGAAACACTAACTAGGTTCAAACAATGAAGCTATTAAATGGAAACCACCCATCTCATTCCCAGGCATAGACGATTAAATACACAACAAGTAATCAAAAGATTGGGTAATGATAAGGATCAAAATGGAAAGTGCATGTCAATTGAGATTCAGAAAGCAGAGAAAAGACGGCAGCAGCCATAAGAATGGGCTACGAGATGGAATTCTGCTTTGCTGATTAACGTTTGTAATCGTACGCTATATTACAACGAACACCCTATTTACAGAACAACACATTTGCTAGTGCGTAAATGGCCCAGAGCTCGGCCCATAATTTGGTCTAGGCTACAATTGTCAATAATGCTTTCTTTTGTCATGTTTCAAATTCATTTTGTTATCGGACTTATTTTCAATTATGTCTAACATCTTCCAATTTTTTATTTGCCATGTGAGCTATTTATTTTCTATATAAGAAACTACTGAAATTTGATAAATGGGAGGCTGTCAGATATTTAGAAGCGTAAATTGAGTAATATAGGTATTAAATAAACAATTTCAATATAGCATAAATTAGAATAAAGAAATTTGATAAAGAAGTGCGTACTCTATAAAATTAGAATAAATTAGATATTAAAGAAGCATAAATTGAGTAATATAGGTATTAAATAAACAATTTCAATATAACAAACAAAAGCATTGCATTATCCAATCCAAAAAATATTTAAGCCTTTCATGTAGCTCATGTTTTTTGAATTCAAACCTACAAAACTAACTAAAGAGGTATAGCTCATATGGTACACCTTCCAATATGAAGATGAGAGATTTTGTGTGCGAACCCAATCGCTTTAAGGATTTATCAACTATTTAAAAGAAACTCTGCAAAACTAAATGAATATGTAATTAACTAAATTGAA
>CAOJBJ012711092.1:0-12013 GCA_948291685.1 Euphorbia celastroides
CCACTCCTAGGCAAAAAACTTCAACTAAATTATTCATTGGTAAGCAGCAGTACGCCATCTAAGATATTTTGAAAACCCATTTCAGTGAAGGTGGAAGGCCATGTTATTTGTTTGCACCCACTAAATTTTGCAGGATTTGGCACATATTTTGTGGGGATCGATCAACCCATCAAATGGATATTCATGTAACTTAAAAAGGCTCATTCACCGCATTCATATCCCTCATATATGATGTTCAAGTGAGTCCAGTCAAGTCAGGATGAATACAAGAAGTGTACAGACAAGTGTCTTGAATTGTATTGGAATAATTCTAGACAAGTGTCAGGCTGAATACCATAATTTTGTGATGCGTTTGTTCAAACTGGTTCAACAGAAACTATATATTCAAGAGTTATATGTAAACCATAATATAGCACCCTGAGAGGCTGAGACCATGAGCAAACACCGTAAGCTGATAGTTCCGATTAATATGTCCTAACCGTAAGCACTACTACAGTCCAGTAATATTAAAAAGAAGGGAGATATCAAGAAATAAAATAAATGCATTATACCGAAATCAGTGGGTTTGAAGGGCTATATTTGGTCAAGCAATATTAAAAAGAAGGGATATTACAAGAAACAACATAAATGCATATACCAAAATTGGTAGGTTTGAAGGACTATATTTAGTATCAGTTAGAACCTCCCATGTGATGAGCCAAATCTCCCAACCGACAAAGTAAGAGCACATTGATTAATTTAAGTTGTCTAAAACTATCATGACGTACTATTAGCACAACGGAAATCAGACAACACAGATATGGAAGGAAACTGAGATCCATAACACTAGTCTGCAACTAAAATAGCTTAACATAACAAGATCATGCTGTACGCTTAAATTCATTCCTCCAAATGCACAACTGCACATCACATTTTCACCTATCAACCACCACATAACATAAAAACAACAAGAACATGGGAAATATTTGCACCACCAAGAATCCCTAATTCTTCAAATTCAAAATTGGCAAGATAATTACGGGAAATGAAAAGCAAGTGAAGGACTTACCAGTTTTGTTCGTAACCCAAGCGCACCTTTTCTTCAACTCAAAGCAATCAGCTGTATCCCCTACTCCAGCAGTTCCATTAGCCAGATTGCCACTCTCCACCGCCGCAGAAACATCAGCACCACCGGTTCTTTCCTCTTTATCGACCTTTATCTCAATTGGCTTTCTCCTGACCACTCCATTCCTCCGCTCCGCCGCCGCAATTCTCGCACTCGGCAACGATCTCAAGGAAGAAGAAGAAGAAGACGACGAACGGCTGTGGGAGGAGTCCGTCGAGATATCGGAAGAACAGGAACCGTTCATCGACTTCTGCCGCAAAACCGAAGACGCCATTTTCCCAGCTTTCTTCGCCTTAGAATCCGCCATCCGCTGCTGCCGCATTTGCTCAGCTTTCTTCTGCGGCTCCTTATTTTCAGGGTCGGCGATGCTCGTGGACCGTACAACTCGAGGCGGAGCAGACATTGTCTCTGAAATTGGTGGTCAATTTTGAGAGATTGAAGTGGGGAATTGCATTGACAAGAGAGTGAGGGATAATTGAGCGGAGAAGTGAGAGTTGGATTGTGTTTGGCAAGTGGGGAAAATGCAGAGAAAGGAAAAGAAGCGATGTTAATGGTAGGAAAGTTTTCTGAGTAGACTTTTGTCGATTATGATGAAAGCAACGAATCATGGAGAGAGAATTACTGTTGACCAATGGGGAGAGATGGAGAAGTGTCCACTAAAGGACAGGAACTCTGAAGTTCCCGGACCCATATAAAAACTCCCCATTTCTACGGGCATCTTTTACAAATTAAGACGCCTTTTTATGGATTCAAATCTGTTATCCCAACTTTTCAATCCCCTCTCATGTATTCATGTAAAAGTTTAGCACGCAGCACTTGGAATCCTAATTATCAACCTATTTAAGGTTAACACATCAATTATATGGGTATTAATCTATTCCACGTATTTCTTAAAATCAATTTATATGGGCATTAATCTAAACAACTTACCCTTTCTGTTCTTTGTTTGCATTGATACACCTACAAGAAGCTCAGGAGGTGACTGATGTTTTTGATTCATTTCATATAAACTTCAGCCTCTCAATCAATACAGTTGAAAAAAACAAGAGTCGTGCGTTTACAATCAAATCTATCTAATATATATAGTGCTTCCATTATTTTGGTCATACTTCTCATCCATTGACATCAACTTCTAAATGCAACTCAACGGACTCAAAATATCAAATGCAAGTACTAGTCATTCAATCTCTTTGATAAGTACGAATTCAAAACAGTAAATTTGATTCAAATTGGAAGGACAAAGTAACAACGACAAAAATATATGTACTTCAATTCTTTAGTGGCATTATCAATTGTCTCTTTTGCTCCAACCCTTCTCTAAACACCTCTCATGTCAAAGCTCTTTACATGTGAAACTTTCCAGACTCAAAAACGAACATGTTTGCATAGAACCTGAATCATAGCTCTCTCTGTATTCACAATCTTCACTTCTCCGATTCGAGACGAGAATTTCATGCGATGGAATTGGGATTTTGATTAGGAGAGACTGTGGTTGAGAAGAAGATCATGGATAAAATATGGGATGCCATCAAAATGGAAATAATTAAAATGCAAATTGATCAAGGAAAGTAATTAGCAGTTGAATGAAATTGAAATTCTGATTAAAGAAGATTACGTTCAAGAAGAAGAGATTGTATAATTGATTGGCGTTAACATTAACGGTTCATAAAGAGGTGCTAGCTTATTAGGATTTCTAAGTGCCACATGTCAAACTTTTAAGGATTGGAAAGTTAGGATAGCTGATTTGGATCCTCCTTTTATACTTCAAAAAAAAGTGTCCATAATGCTAAATATAAAACATATAAACCAAAGTAAACTTTTCATAATTTTATCATATATTTCATACAGATTTTTTAGCCAATATGGATTAATGGAACTTTGCTATAATTACAATTCATATACAGTTCGAGTTGTGAAATTAGCCGTGGTGTGCGTTTTTCTTTAATAATTTCTGCATAAAAAAGGCTCAATTTTAAAGCTCTCCTTTAGTAAAATATCAAACCACTTAACACTTTAATCAATCCTTATATAGGTAAAAATTGAGGGGAATGGTGCATTAACTCGATTCCTATCATCTATGGACGATTGTTATTTATCCCATATTCTTTAAGCAAATAGAAAAGACAAAAATAAAAACTTTTTTCATCTCAATTGAACAAAAGGTATAGAGCAGGGGACCCACTTATCCTACCAGCCTCCACGCAATCCATAGAAACTCAACGCCATTTCCCATATCAACATATCCAACAAGCAAACTGAAAACACTAAGCTATGGCTTCAACTTCATTACTCCCAAACTCCCTCTCTTCTTTCCTCTCCAACCCTCCTTCCCCTTCAACTCCCCCCACATTCTCAACCCCAATACCCACCCGAAAACCGTCGGGCAAACCCGCCTCTACTACCTTAACTTTCGCTAAGAAAAAGAACCCATGGCTCGACCCGTTCGACTACGACGACGACCCGGAAATGGAATACGGATCCTTGTTTGCAGACGGGAAACAGGAAGAAGACCCTCGCCCGCCCGACAACCCAGATAACCCCTACGGGTTCCTCAAGTTCCCCATGGGGTTCACCGTGGAGCTCGCCTCGTTGCCTTTGAAGATCCGAGGCGATGTGAGGCGCTGCTGCTGTATAATCTCGGGGGGCGTTTATGAGAACTTGCTGTTTTTTCCGGTGATCCAGTTGATCAAAGACCGGTACCCGGGTGTTCAGATTGATGTGGTGACTTCAGCGAGAGGGAAACAGACTTATGAGATGAACAAGAATGTAAGGTGGGCTAATGAGTATGATCCTGACGATGATTTTCCTGAGCCTGCTGAGTATCTTGACATGCTCGGCGTCCTTAAGGTGAATGTATTGTCTTGATTTTGATCCTTGAGTTTCGGATTTATGTGATATTTAGTTGTTCTGCATTTTATCAATCACCTTCAAACTCATCAATTTTGAAATCATTTTAGTATAAAGGGTTGAAATGTATTATCAAAAGTCTAAGATATCACATAAAAAGTTTGTAAGGCCAACTTTCGGCAAGCACAACTAGGACCGCAATTCCACACAGGCCAAATTTCCTTATATACTTTGTTTCGAGCAGTAGATTTTGACCTTAGATAACACAATTTCCCCTCTATACCATGAAAATGTCCGGTATTGACTTCCCACAAGACTCAAATCCAAACCTGCTGCTCTGAGGAAAAGCTTGAAAATCGCGGTTTATGAGACAGGAGCTTGATAAAGAAATTCCAAACCGGCCCTTACTTTTTCAGCATTTTACCTGTTTCGTGTTTGCAGAATAGGTACTACGACATGGTATTGTCCACCAAACTAGCAGGACTAGGACACGCGGCGTTCCTATTCATGACATCAGCTAGAGACAGAGTAAGCTACATTTACCCCAATGTCAATGCAGCCGGAGCCGGTTTGCTGCTATCCGAAACTTTCACACCCGAAAGCCAAAATCTTTCAGAACTCGGATACCGCATGTGAGGTCCTAACACAACCCCATTATTACAACTCTGTTGAAGGGTACTCATACATTAAATGGTTGCCTTATTTTCTTAGGTATAAACAGGTGGCTGAATGGTTGGGGAGACCCTTTCGAAGTGTGCCTAGGCACGATGTGGCGCCCCTAAGAGTTTCACTTTCAAGGAAGCTGAAGGAGTTTGTTGAGGAAAAATATAGAGATTCGGGTTTGGCGAAAGGGAAATATGTTGTGATTCATGGGATAGAGTCGGATTCCAAGGCTTCTATGCAGTCTAGAGGGGATCCTGATAGCTTGCTACCACTTGAAATATGGGCTGAAATCACTGATTCTATCAGGTATTGTTCTTACCGGTTTCATAAAAATTCGCTAAAATGTGGTTTTGAGAAAGTTGTTTGTTTATAAACAGGGAATTCAAGCCGGTTTATGTGATCCCACATGAGAAAGAGAGGGAAAATGTGGAGGAAATAGTCGGAGAAGACATGAGTATTGTTTTTATCACTACCCCTGGACAGGTTTTTATCTTGTCTTTACTCTCATTTCAGAATTTATTTGTGAAGAGTTGAAATTTAGGCTTGAGAACCCGGAAATTCGTTGTTTTAGCTGGCAGCTTTGATCAATGACTCTGCTGGGGTAATTGCCACAAATACAGCAGCAATTCAGCTTGCAAATGCACGCGAAAAACCCAGGTAAATTGTGTTCTAAACTATTTGAAACCTTGGAATAATTATGAGCTAATGAATCTGATGAGAATTTGGTGTAATATTTGTGCAGCATTGCTCTGTTTAGTTCAGAAGAAAAAGGGAAGCTATTTGTGCCAAATGCAGCAGAGATGAAATGCAGTGTTGTGGCATCCAAGACAGGGATACTGAAAGACATTGATATCGAAGATGTAAAACAAGCTATGCAAATTTTTGATGTTTCCCTTGCCCTGGTATAGAAGGGAAGTTTTCCAACAACTTCGTTATACTCCTTTTGTTTCATGTCTCTTTTTTTTCCAGCATCTGTACATGGAAGTCCGAACTTTCCACACCTAATCGATGTGCTCGTGTTTAAATGTATAATAATTGTTTGTTGAACTAGAGTCACAGCCCTCTATAACAGAAAGGAAACACACAAAAAGACTAGAGGTTACCAGAAAGCTTAACTCTTTGCAAGAAGACTTGTTACATAGAAACAACGTTTCTTGACCGGTATGGATGGATCATTGCCGTTTCTGGGATAATGATCTGACGGACCAAAATGTTTCATTCAAATTTCACAGCACTCGGGCTTATTTCAAAACATCTAACTCAAGCCCAACACTTAAATTAAAGACTCGGACCAGACACAAACCTGAATTACATGATCACTTTCACGTCTGGTCCAAGGCTTCTAGATTGTTTTTATATTACTCTTGTTAAAAATTAAATTGAAAAAAGTATATTTTTTTTAAAATACGTTTAAAGTTTAAATGTAACTGCAATTTTAGTGAAATATTTTAATATACAGTTTTAATTTTTTATTATTTTAAAATAAAAAAATATAAGTCTAATTAACATAATATGAAAATATAAAATACATGTATATTTTGTTCGCCAGCCCATGCTCATAAGCCAATCAAGCTCAGGCTCAAGTCAAACTTCACCAAACTTGAAGGGTAAATTGTCATGGATGTCCTAAAAACTAAGTTAGAATTAGGTATACTTAATTATACCTAATTATTTTTAACAATATTTAAATCTCTTTAATAATACATAAATCAGAAGGAGGTGATCCCACTACCTCTCTTCTAATTAATTTGAATTCTAAAACTTTAAACGATAATATCTCTTGAGCCATTAATTTTTTTTGACACGATTCTTTAGAATACTTTATTCGTTATATTTTTATCTTTCAAACAAGATTTATATTGATATATTTTTTAAGAACTTTTTTTTGAAATTTCAGTAGGTATATCGAAATGAAAATTGGTATACAAAATAAGTATTTTTTTTACGTTTGGTATACCAATTTTTGCTTCTAGCATAAAATTCGTATACCAATTTAACTTTTAGTTTAAAAAAGTATACCATTTTTAATAGTTTGTATAAAAATAAATATACTATTTTTTATTTACGATTTTTTACTTTTTGTTGTATAAATTGATGTACCAATTTTTACTTTTCAGTATACCTTTTTTACTCACGGTATACTATTTTTTACGTTTGACTTAAATTGCTATACCATTTTTTAACTTTTGTTATGATTTTGGTATACTGATTTTTACTTTCAGTATACTAATTGGTACACCCATTAATTGATTTTTACTGATTTTACTTTCGGCATACTTTTTTACTTTGCGGTATACTTTTTTACCTTGTTTAAATTAGTATACCTTAGTATACCATGGTTTGTTTTTCACTTTTTCAAGCTTTATTCTTGTTTTTGCATTTGTTTAAATTAGTATACCTTAGTATACCATGATTTGTTTTACTTGCGGTGTACTTTCAGTATACTTGATTTTTACATTTGTTTTTCACCCACCCTAGAACCGGTGAAACAACAGACGACGTAGGCTCCGGCGGCAAGCGAAAATGACCAGATTTGAATGACGAGGCTTCAGGTGTGGGTGAAAAGGCGAGTTTCGAGGGTGATTGAAATGACCAGATCTGGCGACGACGGTGGAGCTTCGGGGACAGTAAGATCTAGCGGTGGAGCTTTAGGAACGACAAGATCTGGTGGTGGGCTTTCGGGGATGCCGAGATCTAGTGGTGGAGCTTCAGGGACGATGAGATCTGGTAGTGGAGCTCCGGGAGCTTCGGGGATGGTAAGATCTGGTGGCGGAGCTTCGGCGGTTGGTGTTTTGACGAGATCTGGCGACAGGCTCGGTGGTGCATGCGGCCGACGGATCGAAGTGAGAGTGGGATTCGAGGAGGCGGAGGGTGTGGTGGAGGAGTTCGGCGGTGGAGGTTGGGGAAAAGGCGGCAGAAAAAGGAGCAGATGTGTTTCACGTTTTTGTAAATTGGGGATTAGGCTTTTCACGTGTTTGTGATTTTGGGTTATGATATGCCTCAATTGAAGGCTGTTTTTCTAGACATTGTTTTCTTTCCCCAAACTTGAATCTCCAAGCCCAACCATGGAGTGAGCTTGAACCAGGCTCGACGGGTAGTCCAACTTGTGAACATGTATGTATAAACCAAATTATACAAGTTATGTTGTTGATATTTTTGGATACAAACGCTTCATACATGGTATAAACCACCTTATATATGCTATATACCTTTATGCACGAGTGATGCTATTGATTTTTGTGGTATGACATATTATACATAGTTTAAAGAGTTACACAGGACATCGCAAGATATATAAATATGCATTGTACACATTGTTTTAAACGTAAAAATATGAAAAAAATACTCTAAAGGTTTGTATTGAAAAAACTAACATTTTATGAAGAATCATTTTGACAAAAAAAATCAAATAAAATATGAAAGAGACCATGGTTTTTAAGAAGTTAGGATCATAACAAATTGAAACTTTTAAGGTATAAATTTATACCTTTTTGTTTGATGAAATAAGGATTACATATGGTCAAAATGTGATATTGAACTAAAATCGCCTAAAAACTATTTGTATTTGTTCAATCAAACCCATTCCTAAACGGTATTGCACTTAGTATATATGAAGTTAACATCTATTCAACAAATGGGTAGTGACACATCTGCCGGAAAACACTAGTCTAGTGGTTGTTGCCGATAATTATTAGTTGTTAATGATAGTTTTGTCCTCCAAATAGTAGAAAGCAGTTGTGATTATCTTGATACTCATAATTATCGTTTGATACCAAAAGGCAAAGGTGAGCTATGGTGAGAGTGCTCATAAGCTCCTCATAATTTTAATCTGAACTTGTCGTGGTCTCAAATATTCTTATTGTTTTTATCACGGTTAGACTAGTCTTTATCGCGTAGACATGCACTTCTCAAACTCAAAAGGTTAAAACTAGAAGATGACACCTTTTCAATAAAAACAATGAATTGTACTAAACTGAACAAACTCGCGTTACGACTGTTATTCATTTATGTTTACTAAGTTCTCAATTGATGCCTCCAAATAAACTAAAGCCTTTAGATAAAGAAAGGGAATATAGTGTTCTTGCAGGATTTGATTGAGATGGTAAGAGATGGATGGACAGGGATAAGTATGAACCTAAGATATATTGTACTAGGAAATTTGAAGCATATATTTAAGCAGTGGTCACCATATAAAGGTTTATTAAAACATAATCATACAAAAATCTAAAAAAAATCTATAAAGTACAATAAGATATGATGCATTTTTATTTGATGGAATCAGATTTCATATCATTTTTACTATTAAGTGTTGTGTTTGACCAGAATAATACACACAATTATGCTCAAATGGAATTTCTTGTTATTATCTCTTTCTTAAATAAAAATTGCACTGAAGGATTCGATTTTTTTTGTGAATTTTGCAGTTGAATCTAGATGGGCCTTTTAAATGGTCAACAAAGCTCTCAAAACAACTATTTTTTTTCCTTCACATGTTTGTATTTAAAAGGTAAAACCTTTCTTAAGGGAATGAAGATATTGTTGAATTCCTTATCCTTTCATAAATTAAGAAGATTGTAATTTAACCCATGATTGTGTAAGGCGGTTCTTTGTTGAAATCTAAACAAAGACTTGACAAGAATTCAAATCACATATCCGATTATTGTGTCTCTAAGTGTGTCTTTAATTCATATCTTAGCATTTAATATATGTTTACATTTTTTTTCATTTTTTCTTTCTTACATATAATATTCTCTCTCATATGTGCTCACCATGTGTCGAAAATTAATAGTAAGACACAATCGGGGACACACAATTTGAAAACATAGAATAATTTTCTGACTAACAAAGCATAAGTACGATTGCTAATATGTAAGAAACAAAGTTATAAGGGTGTGTTTTGGAAACCTTATTTTTGTAAGAACTCAATATTGTTTATTTCATCTTGCGTACAAAATTCCAAAGAAGTACATACAAAATGAATTGAAGTGAATAACGTCAAAACGAAGGTTTTCATGCACACTCTAAAGTTTGATACTAAAGAGTCAAAACTTAAGAATTGCATTGTAAGAGCATGTTTAATATTATTTTGGCAAAACGCATTCAGGACTCTCTATAGTTGGCATAGAAAGCCCCTCAACCCTCTATAATTGCAGAAGTCTCATTTAACCCTCTGAACTTGGTAACAACGTAACTCTCAGCCCTCTTTGTTGAAAATAACCGGCCCGCCCATGACCGGGTCAAGTCGGATCAAGGGATCCGAACTAATATGGGTAATTGGATTTAATTAATAATTAAATTAAATAAAAGATTTAATTGTAATTAATATTTTAATGAAGGATTAAATGGAATTTGTGCCATTTTATTGATACGTGTATATTGTAAATAGAGACTTCATTTCTATTGCCTGAACGTTGACAGTTGGTTTTTGTGTAACCATCCAATATTTGAACGTTAATGGCAGGGAATGACTCTTAAGTTCTCTATTTTCCATTTCCAATTAATCATTCCTTCTCCCGGTTACTTTGTTTATCGATATTCTTCGCCGAAATCTTGTTGAAGTCGTTGACAACAACCAATATCCAACATAACGTGATTTGGTTATCGACCTCTCATCAAATTTTGGAGTTCTTCGGTCTTGGGTATGGAAAAAGATACGAACTCGAACCCGATTCTCTCTTTTTCCTTTATTGGTATTAGAGCCGAGCTTTTCAGCGGTGATTTCTGTGTTTTGATGATGTTTTTGGAATGTTATTGATTTGAAATATTTGCTGCAACTTTCTGTTTATTTTTTTTTACCCTCATTGCCAAGTGTCAAATTCCGATTTGTTTAATTTTTCAAAGAGTTAATTTTTAATATATTTTTTTAAACTAATACAAAGTTGACACATGGCAATGAGGAAGCTGTGAGGTACATTTTTGCCAAGTTCAGATTGTTAAATGAAACATTTGCAACCATATAAGACTGAGGTGCGTTTTGTGTTAACTATAGGAGGTTCCAGATGGGTTTTCCCTATTATTTTTTGAAGTTGATGTATCAATAAGTTAAAATTCAAAAGTATTTTTTGTTACAAATATATTGATGTGAGTTTTATTTTAAATATTCTACATGCTCATCACATGGAACTGGTTGCGGATATATATATAAAATTGTTTTAGTTCGTAAATTTGAAATAAATTAGGAGAGATTGTGTGGTTTTAAGAAGTGAGAATCTTAGGAAATTGAATGTTTAGCTAATTAAAATGCCTGTTATTTTTAAGTTCGGCAACTTTTTTTTTACAGAGTTTCTTTCATTTTGACCTCTTATATCATTGGATGAATGATGTATATTTTAATCCAGTATTTTGTGACGGTAAAATACTGAGAAATTCTAAAAATGTAGCATATAGAAAGCATTTTTTTAAAGGTAAAAAGGTGCTTTCCATATGTTACTTTTTTTTAACATTCATAGAACATCTTTTAATCTTGAAACAAGTAACAAAAGAAAGTAGACTCATAATGCATTTCTACCTATTTTTGTGACTTTAACAAAACAACATTTTCACGTGAAGAAAGCCATGAACGTTTCCACTGTAAACAACGAACTGGTGATTCTTTATTTAACGGCTCGATTTGTAAAGCTCTTAGATCACGAAACTTGGGATATTTTGAAGATTTAATTGATGTGTTCTTATCATTTTTATTTTTAAAACTTCCTTAATGATACGTGAAACGGTGAAATGCTAAAGTAAATTTGACTATTTCATCAAGGTAAATATTGCACATTTTTATACTTTTGAAATTGCTTCTTTAAAATATCTTCCCGTTAGTTTCGCACTTGATTTAGATAAAATAAACAATTTATGATAATCTTTTTAGTAGTGCTATAGATCATTCCTTATATTGCCATAAAATAAGAGGTATAACAATGGTATTAAAGGATAAAATAAATTTTAAAAAACTAAACAATTATAAGAAAGCACCTAAAACAATAGAGAACTAGTAATGACTTCTTTATAGAAAATCACACGTGTAACGATAATGAAAAAATTCATTCACGTGCATTTTGTAACGGACTAAACAGATGATATAGATTTTATTGTACGGTAGTTATAACGGACACACGTGACCATATCGTGAGTATTATGTAAAGTTCTCATGTGCATCATGCATATGCTTTCGAACTTTTCTATTAAACGTTATATAACATTAATGTAACCAAAAGTACATGAACGACCAAATATGACAACATTTGCATACAAATTTGAACTGGAGTTTCTAAATAACGTAAATACCTTCAAAATGAAATTGTTTTTAGACTTCAACTTTATGGAATATTTAGTAGCTACTGGATAATGTGAAGATCTTTGCATCACTAAATTAATATTATAATTGTGACCATAAATAGAATATCTAGTAGA
>CAOJBJ012711488.1:0-10964 GCA_948291685.1 Euphorbia celastroides
CTCTTGTTCTTTTTTTGAATCATATAGTCCTCATCTGTTATTGTGATTGCAGCATAATCATGACCAAGACTATGAGGAGATTATACTTTCTTGTGAAGCGCTGCTATGAGTTGCATGAGCCTGTACTCCTTGTTGGTGAAACTGGAGGTGGAAAGACAACAGTTTGTCAATTGTTGAGTAGCAGCTTGGGCTTAAAGCTGCACATTTTGAATTGCCACCAGTATTCAGAAACATCTGATTTCCTTGGGGTATACCTTTAATTTCTTGTTTAATGTGCTTTTCTTGGAGATTGGCTTAAACTGAGTGCAAGCAATGATTTTTCAAACAGGGGTTCCACCCAATCAGAGACAGATCGAGACTGGCATCTGAATTCAAATATATAATAGAACAACTGAAGCAGTCAAGGGCATATGTTCTTCTTTCCGAAGTCTTGGTAAGCAATGTTAATGTTATTTAATTCTATAGTAACCTAGTATGTTGAACCAACGGGTGTTGCTCAAATAGTGATTATCCTCGAAAAAGGATGTTGTGGGGAAGGAGGCTCTAGATTCAACCCACATTTTTCAACCGTTAATGAAAAAAATGAATCATTGATATATCACCTGCATTACTTGGATCCAGGAAATTTCTTCAGATATTGGCCAGGCTTCTTCAACTCTTGACCATCTTGCTGCAATGATTACAAGCTATAGACAGGGCCTTGTGCAATGTGATGTCACTGTGCAAGATATTGATATTCTTGAAGAGGTGAAATCGAACCTTCTTCAGCTGCATGAGAAGTGGCAGACTATATTTGCGTGGCAAGATGGGCCGCTTGTGCAGGCCATGAAGGCCGGAGATCTATTTCTAGTTGATGAAATTTCGCTAGCTGATGACAGTGTTCTGGAAAGATTGAATAGCGTTTTGGAGTCTGAAAGAAAACTGGTGCTTTTTCTCACTTTAAGGATTTTGTTTAATGGACTAGTATATCAACTTGTTGTGTGCTATGATGATAATGTGAAATAATCTTGATTTATTTACTAGTTTTTTCTCTTTGCATCATCATTCTGTGTTGTTTATCATCTATTCCCTCGCCTCAATGTTTTTCTCTATCTTTCATTGTGGCTAGATGTTGCTTTGCATCTATAATTTTTCTTTTGTGGGGTCTGAATGTCTGTTCGAGTCCACAGCACACTTATTTAGCTGGGCCGATATTCTAATCGTAAGTCGTTTTTATTTCTTGATGCCATTTGCAGTCTTTGGCTGAAAAAGGAGGGTCGGTGATGGAAAAAATCACTGCACATGAAAATTTTTTAGTTCTTGCAACAATGAATCCTGGAGGTGACTATGGTAAGAAGGAATTGTCTCCTGCTCTCCGCAACCGGTTCACTGAGATTTGGGTTCCATCTGTTAGCGATTTGGATGAACTAAAAGATATTGCTTTGATGAGGTATGCTCGGTTAAGGAATGTAATACTTGAGCTTATGTATGCTGCTATTCCCTTCTTTATGGTTGTTTTATTGTTCATTTTTGGTTTTCAGGTCAACAAGCCTAGATTTCTCATACATAGTTGATGCTATGATAAATTTCTGGCAGGTATATTGTTCCTGTTTTCTTCTCTTTTGTGAGTCATAGTTGCCAACGCTGCAAATAGAGAATCAGAATTCAAATATTGTGAATTATGAATCACAAGCCGTATATTAAGCTTCAGTCAAGTTCATAAAGTCATAAAAGTAGATCAACTAACATGTTCAACTTAGATATTATCTTCGAGTAGTGTAGTAATGCAATTTTAGTTTATAAAAGAAATGATGAACCAAAGAATTACTTGATAAAACAGATTTACTTTTTCAGATCAATTAATATCTCTGTGGATGAATCTGATTTACATTTATTTTCTACCAATGCAGTGGTTCAATAAGTTACAAGTTGGAAGAACACTTACTGTTAGAGATCTCCTAGCTTGGGTGGAATTTATTAATGTGACAAAAGGGAGTTTAGGACCTGATGAAGCATTTTTGCATGGGCTTTTCCTTGTTTTGCTTGATGGATTGAGTCTAGGTAATTCTTTTTTCGTTGTATTGGTTACATGTTATTGTCTAAATTCTAAGCTTGCAGAAAATGAGTCGGCATAGAATATAATTATTTGAGATTTCATCTTGGTAGATGATGAGTATTTTTCTTTTGGAAAAATCAGGGAGTTTGTGCCTTCTTCCAAGAGTCTTGACCAACCCCTTGCCCCTCATTATGTCTCGTGACTCCAAAAATTGTGATTGATTTGATATCCAATATAAATATTTTCTTTCTTCTATGCCCCTCAGATGAAACAACTTAAAGAAAAACAAATTCGTCCATCCTAGTAAAAAGACAAATGATTGATTCTTTTCTTTCTGATTCTCTCTCAATGTATACTTGTTTGTTGTGATTGCTTGCAGGGACAGGTATATCTAGAGAGGATGCAACATTGCTGAGGGAGAAGTGCGTATCTTTCCTCCTAAAACACCTTAAGGTATGCTATTTTTATTCCTTATTGCTTTGAAGTTGAAACTTGTATGTGGTATTCTATTGCAGTATTGTGTCCATTTTCTCATCGTCTTAGCTTGTTTTTATTTTTTGCAGCGTGTATCATTTTTTTCTGTCTTGTTGTGCTGACACCTATATCTATTATTCTAAGGATTAATGATAGGTCAAGAGATTTAGTTTTTGTAAAATAAATTTTAGGGTTATCCATTTCATTGACAATCAAAATCTACAACAATTAAGCCTTATTTGGGGTAATCATTTTTCTCCCTAAAAAATAATTGTGACAAGAATCAAAGTAGGCTATTGCATTGTGGTTAACACCCTCAAGTACTTCCAGAAAAGAAATTCGGTAAACTTCATTCATCGAGAAATTCAAGGTTAAGTACCTTTATGTATTTTTTAATACCCATTAGGAAACTAGTGTAGATGAGAACTATCACGGTAGTTGTAATTTAGTTTGGGCATTGTAATTATTTTGTTCAGACGGGTTTGATGTGTTATGAGTTGCTTTGATAGGGATCATTTCAGTAGGACCTAACTCATATTGCATTGTAGTTTGTGGGTGCTTAAATGCAAGCTGTCGTGACACTTCCACATTTTTTCTGTGCATGTGGTTATGTTTTCGGATGTCTTATGGCGTGTGTAGGCTATTTCTGTTATGTAATTTAACAGAACAGTTGATCACAAATTTGTTTTTGATTTTACTGCTTGATGATTCTGTACTTCAGAAACTTTCAACTATGGAAACTTTTGGTTGGGGTGATCATGGTATGGCTGCCGGCAGTTCTTGTAGTGAAGACATGGTTTGTGACAGTGTCTTTGGTATCAGCCCATTCTATATTGAAAAAGGTAAGCTTGTGAGGCTCTTCAACACAGATAGAAATAACAACTAGATATTTCTATACTTCTTGAATTCTTCTTGATATCAATAATTTTGAGTCTTAATATTTTTTCTGGATTTTCACAATTCAAATTTAAGTTCATGTCTGCCAACTTTTGGATTCTTTATGTAGGTTCTGGAATGTGCGAAAGTAGTGGTTTTGAATTTTTAGCACCAACCACGCGCCGAAATGCTTCACGAGTTTTACGAGCAATGCAGCTTCCAAAGCCTGGTATCATGCTTTATCTTCTAATTTCCGTCTTTTTTGGCACAGCTGCGTACTTTACATTTGTATAATTTCATCTTCTCTCCTATGGTCTCTTGGATTTTAGTACTGCTGGAAGGCAGCCCAGGAGTGGGCAAAACAAGTTTAATTATTGCCTTGGGAAAGTACTCTGGCCACAATGTTGTACGCATTAACTTATCGGAGCAGGTAAGTGATTCTACATGTCTTGTTTATCCTTCACACACTTTATGCTTTAATGTTTTCAATTCTTTTTGCCGTCTGATCCCCTTGTTCTCTTCTTTCTTGAACGCATCGGTGTAAACTATTTTTTCACTGCTTGTCGTACAGACTGACTTGATGGATCTTCTGGGTTCAGACTTGCCCATTGAGAGTGAAGAGGGAATGAAATTTGCGTGGTCCGATGGAATCTTGCTACAGGTTCGAAATCTTACGTTAAAGTTTTCTTAGATATTGCTAAGTTTGTGGTGAGTATAATGTCGCTGAATTAACACTTCTGCAGGCTTTAAAGGATGGTTGCTGGGTTTTGCTAGATGAAATTAATCTTGCTCCTCAATCTGTCTTGGAGGTATTGAGGATCCCCCTTCTAATTTCCCACTCTACTTTTTAATCCTTTTGGTTGTGCTTGTTCAGATGACAATTGTTAAAAATTTGAATTTCTTAGGGTTTAAATGCTATTCTGGATCATCGTGCTGAGGTCTTCATTCCAAAGCTTGGACTTACTTTCAAATGTCCGCCAACTTTCAGAGTCTTTGCATGTCAAAATCCTTTTTCTCAGGGTGGTGGAAGAAAAGGCCTTCCAAGATCCTTCCTGAACCGTTTTACTAAGGTTAATTTCATAGTTTTGGTTTCTTGTTTCTGCTGCAAGTCTTTCATATACTGAGCAGATCATTAACTCTTTAAACATGAATCTTTCAGGTGTATATTGATGAGTTAGTTGAGCGTGATTACTTGGATATTTCTAGCTCTCTTTATCCTACAATACCAATAGAGGACCTTAAAAAGTTGATTGATTTTAATAAGAAGCTACATGAAGATGTTATGGTCCACCGGAAATATGCTCAGGATGGCTCCCCTTGGGAGTTTAATTTGCGTGATGTGATCCGTTCATGCCAGATCATGCAAGGTATTACTTTATCCTGTTGTATCATTGTAATTTCTTTCCTTGTAGTACTGCTGATATCGACCTGTTCTTTTGATTTGTTTATATGCTATTAGGCTCTCCAAAGAAGATAAGGACTGATAGCTTTCTTGACATTTTGTATCTTCAAAGAATGCGTACTCCTTCTGACTGTGAGCAACTTCTGAAGCTCTATGAAGAGGTATTTGGGGTCAAGCCATTTATAAATCTGCACCCCCGTTTACAATTAACTTCAAAATACTTGAATGTGGGAAATGCTGCTGTAAGAAGAAACAGTGTCAGGTCAGGTAAACTTAAGAGTAATCAGCTGAACATCATGCCTAGTTTCCGCCATGTTCTCGAAGCTGCCACGCATTGTGTACAGAATCAATGGTTGTGCATCTTGGTTGGTCCACCATCTTCTGGGAAGACTTCTTTGATAAGGTTATTGGCTGATCTTACTGGAAATGTTCTCAATGAGTTAAACCTCTCATCTGCAACTGATATTTCTGAATTACTTGGATGCTTTGAGCAATATGATGCCTCCCGCAACTTCAGGGCAATTTGTTCTCAAATTGAACACTTCGTCACTGGTTACTGCAGTTCAATGTTGAAGTTTTCGAAGGAGATGTTCATTAAAAGAAAAGATGTATCTACCAAATGGCTTTCTTTCTTATCTAATACAGGTTCTAGTTTCTTGTCAACTTCTTGTTTTTCAGAAAATTGGCAGTCTATTGCGAATTCTCTTAACTTGCTTGTTGAGATTATCATGCAAATGGAGGTGGATGTAGCCAATGATGGTCTCTGTGTCTCTTGGTCAATCAATGAACTCAAAAGAGCTCACAGAGCAATTTCAAAGCTGCAAGAATACCTGAAAAGCAGGCAATTCTCTGCAAAGTTTGAATGGGTTCCTGGGTTACTTGTGAAGGCCATAGAAAATGGTGAGTGGGTTGTCCTGGAAAATGCAAATCTTTGTAATCCCACGGTAAGTGACATTTGCATCCTTATTAGTCTTGGGGCTTTAGTTTCTTGCTTATGTGTTTTGTTAGCTAATTTGCTTACCTTCTTTCTAGGTTCTCGATAGAATCAACTCTTTGGTGGAGTCAGGTGGATCCATTACAGTCAATGAATGTGGGAACGTTGATGGATGTCCTGTGGTTCTTCATCCTCATCCCAATTTCCGGATGTTCCTCACAATAAATCCTGCTTTTGGTGAAGTATCTCGAGCAATGAGAAACAGAGGAGTTGAAATTTATATGATGCAACCATATTGGATCTTGGATGAGGGAAGTAGGGTAGAGTGTGAATTGAAGGATGTGACCAGGTTTCTTGTTTTATCTGGTATTCCTGTAGGTAAGTTAGTGGACTCGATGGCGAAATCTCATCTGCATGCGAAAAATGAAGGACTACGCTTCAATATTCAAATTTCATATCTTGAGCTTCTGCGGTGGATCAAGTTGTTCCAGCAGCTACTTATAAATGGTAATCAGCCTTCCTGGAGTCTGCAAACTAGCTGGGAGCATACATATCTGTCCTCCCTTGGCGAGTCTGCGGGATGGGAAATCATCAATCATGTGAAGAATGTGTTCTTATCCATGGCTACTCTCAGGGAATCTGATGATCCAGTTGCAATGTCTTTGCATTTGCCCGGAGGATGGCCAATGCCTTTGAAATTGAGGCATTATATTCTTTATTCTAAAGAGGCTTCTGTGAAACAGAACTTCATGTATCTGGAGTACCTATTGTCTCAGTATGAGTTGGGAATATTGAGGAATAAAGATCGTATCAGTGGAAGGTTTTCTTCTGGTAGCCATCGGGACACTTCTGTTGTTGATTTGAAAAGGTTACATGATCTCATGCATCCTAATGCTTCAGGTAGGATAATTTCCAAGTCATCTAAAGGTGGAGCTTTTGACTTGAAATTGGCTAAGAAGATGCTTTTGTGTGCCGTGAATTGGACAATCGAACAGGCTACTGAATTTGATCATGCATTATATCTTCTTTGGTTTAGTTGGCTTAGCTCTAAATTAGAAGAGGGTCATATATTCCATTGTTTTGAGAGTCTGGTAAAACAGGACCTTGATCATCCGATTTGGAAATATTTCTTACGGTGCCGCCATGACCTTGCATCCTTCTATCAAGTAAATTTAGATGTGCAGCCAGTACCTTTGCTTTCACTCGACTGGGTTTACTCGGGGCCACCAAATGAAATGCCAGATCCATTGGCTGAGCGTCTTTCAAACGCTGTTGACTCTGTTGGGGTGTTAAGACTTTCTATTGAACAGTGGACTACTCAAAGTGGGCATGAGTATAGTGAAAATGATGGTCACTCTTTCAAATTGGTCTTGGAGTCTCTGCAGGGGTTAGAGAAAGAGATTCTTTATTTGCTGGTTACATCTCCCTCATATAGAGAGTTGATTGAATTATATAGAAAACTTCTTGATGATCACACCTTGTTTTGGAATGCTTTTATTTCACGCCAACATAATGAACTGCTGCTGTGTTGGCGTTCCTTGCTGAAGCTTTTAGAAACTTCGAAATTCAGAAATTTTTGCCCTGGAGCTGTTAGAAATGTATTGATGGTAAGCTAATAATAACCATTGATGTGCTTAATTTCATCTTATTCTGTTAAGTAATTCTTTTTTCTGGTTTTATAGGTGGGAAATAATCATTTAAGAAAGGAATTCCATCAAAGTTCACAAAAGTCCCTGCTTTGGATTCATGGCGGTCATCCTATATCACCTCCCTCTGCTGATCTATATGAAAAACTTCAACAACTTGTTGACTGGTGCAAGTTCTTATGGGCCACAAACAGAAACCCATATGAGCTGGGTAAGGAATTTCTTCTCATGTCCATCGGCAGTTCTTGCTGTTAGTTTACATTTCTTGTGTTTAACATATTTTTTTTGGGCACAGTGAATGATGGCCTTCTTGAGGTAGTTGCATCTACCTATCCTGAACTTCGCTCCCTTGTGTTGGAAGGTATTCTTTTAACATTTTTTTTCAAATATGCAGTTGTGCTTGTCTGATCGCTAAATCATTTGAGCTGCCACAGCTTTATGCATCTATCATAGATATCTGACTTAAATTTCTTAAATTTTGTTTGATCTGTTTATGGGCTTTATAACTTTAAGCTGGTTTCTCTTCCCCTTAGTCCCTGTTTACGCCAACTTCTCATATTAATTTTGCTTCTTAGCTGTGAAGTTTTTAGGATTTATAATGGAAGAATCTGAGGGATTTGGTTTATTTATTGCTATAATTATGCACGAGTGTCAAATTTTAGGTTATCCGTTATTCTGTTTCGCTTCTCAGTAGTGGATCAAAATTGACTTTGCTGACATCCTTACCATTGAAGTGCGTTATTTTGTTTTATTTATCTTTGCTGAAAAGGTTTGTGTTTGAAATATATAATCATCATATTATCGGGTGAATGATTTTGAATTTTGGTCTTGGATACTTTTTCTTCTGTATTTGTGTGTGAGGGTGTGAGCTGTTACTTTGAAGAGTTCTCAATCTGTGGCAACTTTCATGAAAGTGATGCCCTTTCTGTGGAAACTCATTCAGACACTGTGGAGAATACGAAATGTTGAATGAGCATCTAAATGAGATGATAAGTAGTATTTTGGAAGGAAAATATAATCAGAAACTCTCAATTTATCTTCTGAATGAATAGAAACAAGAGAGATAGTGTTGGACTTTTTTTTCGTATTTCTTGCTTCTTTTCTGATGCTGCCTTACTTCCCACATAGGAAATTTTTTTATGTAAATATCTGTTGTAGGCTAACTGCTCATTTGTTTATATATTTTTACTCCTAGGTATTTGCTTGTCGTTATATATTACAAGTAAAAGCAGTGAAGATAACAACAAAGTTGTTCGGCAGCTCGATGAAATTTATCAGGTTTTGGTCCATTTCTTAGCAGCTAATAATGAGTTGAATTGCTTCTTTTCCACAATCACATTGATTTCATTTTGAGTCTTTCAGATGCTTTTGGAAAGATTCAGCCACGAAAAGAACAAGTTGGCAAAAAGTTTACAATATGATGAGGAGGCTATTCTTGAAGAACATTCGGCAAGTTGCTGTAGTTTCTGCCCTGAATCGTTGTGTCTGAAGCCTGTCTTTGCAAGTCGGCAAGATGTACTTCCGATAATTGATAGCACAAGTTATCTCCTAGACATGGAAGTGCTTGGGAAGCTTTCTGATATTATTTTGGTTGATCCCAAAGGATTGCAACAGGTAAGATATGGATGCTTTGTATTTCAACACTTTGTGCTTTTAACTATAGTGCTACTTTTGTGTTCAATTTCTTTCAAAATTTTTTTTTCCATGTCAATTCTCACAGATTTTGTTTTCCTTTAGTTAAATGGTTGAGAATAAACTCTGCAGTTCTAATGTGTTAGATTGTTCAATTTTGTCTCGCTGGTGCAAATTTTAATGGGATTATTTTTTGGAGCCATATTTAGTTGCTGACAACTAGATGTTGGGAAAAATTGATAAATGATTTCCGTTTGCTTTCTTTGACCACAGGCTCTTGTTGATGTATCTGGCCTGCTAAGGAGTGTCTTGAAATACTCACTGTCATTTTCAGCAATACAACCTCAATATTTTACACCACATCAAAGAATTCTATGGACACTTGAAGCATGGGCATCAGAGGAATCAGGCTAGTTTTATCCCCTTTTTTGTATATATTTGTATAGTGAGGATTTTTTTCTTTCTTTTCCTGTCACATTGTTGAGCCTTTTTTCTCCTTATATGAGGGTTCTTAATGCTTGTTCATTAAGTGTGTGTGCAGCTGTATACATAAAAAAATCCAATGTTTGTACCTAGAGAGTTAGAAATGTATCTCCTGCTCATGATCCTCATTCTTTTATTTTGCAGTACAAGAACAGCAACATAACCCCAAATCCCTAACAAGGCGGAATGTAAACATTTCCAGCTATATTCTTGAGATGTGGTTTTGGTGGCATTCCACTTTGTGGAACCATTATTCTGTTTCTGTTCAGGTATACTTCTATTTTTTGATGAATTCCACATGGTTAGATACATTCTTAACCTCAATTTTGATCACCATCTGGCACGCAGAATGTCACGAAGACTGATGGTTATAATATTCCTGTACCCGCTATGCTTGCTCTTCCCGTAAAAACAGCGTCTGTCATCCACATTATGTAAGACTAATTTTTCTCATTGATTACTATGATGTGTTTGACAATTCTCCTTGTTTTTGTTTCATATCTAAAGATTGAATAGTCCAAAGGGTTGGCCAAATAGAAAAAATGTAGTTTTTGAAGAAGCATGTCATTTTCAAGATGTTTTTGTCATATACAATTTTTCAAAAACTGACATTGACTGACCTTTCATCAAATCTAATACTGTGCCACCACTTTCTAGTGACCACTGCAGAAACTTGTAATCAGTCGCGGCTTAGTTTCACAAGATACCCCATATCTTTGCATTTACTCTTTATGTTCATCTTAATTGGAAAATATGGACAAGCTACAGGTCTGAACGATCTTGTTGTTTTCCTTCTGTTAACGTTAACCTTTCAAATCAATGCGCTTCAAGCATTAGATGATAGAGTATTTTTAGCAATATGACATTGTCTATTGTAGAGAAGTGTTTCCTCTTCAGATTGTGATTTGTATTTTTCTTGACAGTATCACTATAGCTTTGTTTTTAATTGCACTTCTTTCCTATTTTATTATCAGAAAAAGCCCGTATTGTATAAAGGATTATATTGCATATTCCTGGAGGCTTAAATTTGCTTCTTATCATATCTGGCAAAGTCCTGCAACTAAGATAAGCTTACCCAACTTTCTTTTGTCTGTTGCTCGGTCTCTCTTCCAACAGGTAGGTCATTGATATCATGTGGATTTGTCAATATATTGTAATTTACTTTTGTAAGTTGAAGTTTGATATTCTGTTACTCTCAGATTATACTTGCACATGAAACAATATATGATGCTGACAAGTTTGCTGCCATAAACTCCATCTTCAGCAAATTTGAGAAGAATATGATCAGGGTATGCTTTAGATGAATTTTCGTCTTCTAGTGACTTGCAGCTACATATGGTTTCATTTCAGTTCTTACTTTATGATCAACGGCAGGAGTATGGTAAATTAGGATCACTGCATTAGTTTTCCAAGGCATCCTTTCTTATAAATATTCTCCATCCATTTCTTTTCTGGTGGCAGCAAGATGAAATACATAATTTG